>JANHGB010021722.1:20949-87379 GCA_026283785.1 Coracopsis vasa | reverse complement strand
CTCCAGGCTGACCCAGCCCAGCTCTCTCAGCCTGGCTCCAGAGCAGAGCTGCTCCAGCCCTCGCAGCATCTCCGTGGACTCGCTCCACATCTCTCGTATGTTGAGGGCTCAGAGCTTTATTCTTTCTCAGTGGCAACTGATTGTTAGAAAATAAATGATTAAAATAATAATTAAAAAGTGGGTTTTTTTCATTAAGAAACATCAACTTTTTGTTTTAAAACTGCAAACTCCTGCATTTACCAACACCATTCACATGTTTGATCCTTAAACCCATTTCGCACGTGCAACATCTGCTGAGTTGCTGTGGACCTGCAGGGGGAAGAAGGCAAATCCAGCGCTAAAGTCCAGTGACTTGGGTTCAATTCCCACATCGGTTGCACATTTCCTGTGTGAAACTGGGCAAGTCAGATCATCTGTGGGACGAGACAGTCCCTGTTTCTAAACTAGGGATACTTCCTTATTTCACAGATGTGCTGTGAGTCATCCATTAATGTCTGTCAGACCCTCGGATACTACGGGAAGGGAGATAAACAGGGATCTATATAACTAGAAACAGATGGAAAGACATCCAGGGGACTTTCTCTGCTCATTGAGAAGTCTAGGATGGGATGCTGTGCTTGTTAACTTCCCCTTATATCCCACATTGTATCAGCAGCTTCCCTTGTCAACTTTCCAGGCACCAAAGGGCACCCGTAGCTGCAGCACAAGGAAAGCAAACAAACAGAAGCAACTCTCATTTTGGCAGCAAGGCATGTGCAATGGGTTAATCTAATTCATAACTTAAACCAGCTTCTCCAGAACAGCATTTGAGTCAGAATAGAGTAATTATTGCAAAATCTGCATATTTTAGAGCTAAATATTCCCAGAAATATCACCACTGAAACTAGAAGGAAAAACAGAAACGAAGCAACAAGGACTGTGCAGCCTAGGAAGCATCCCCAGCACAGCAGAAATCTCCAGACCATGAACAAACAGCAGCTGAGAGCTCCCTTCCTAATGCTAACACTCACAGATGCAGAAGACACAGCAGTTTCTTCCTACCTTGAAGGTCAACACTCAGCTCTGCATCCTTTGGTAACAGTTTTAAGGCAGACCCAGCTCTTACACACAGCCTCACACTCCCTGCCTGGACCAGCTCTCGGCTGCTCCATTTCCATCATTAAGAGCAGCAGGGATTTGAAGCCAGGCTGCTGCAGACATGGAAGGGCATGCCAATACACCACTCATATTCCAGAGGGTTTGTTGGGTGGTTTTTACAATGTTAATGAAACTAATCCTGTTTTCTTGCTACCAAAACTCAAGAAACCCAAGTTCTCTCGCAGTGTTCAAGCTGACCCTCAAGAACCATTCAACGCTTGTGACTATGAAGAGGGATTCTCGGCATCACCGTCACGTCTCCTCCTCAGGATTGCAGAAATCTCTGCTGCTTTCACTTCTCACATGCTCATTGGCGTAAGAAAGTCATTAGTTTTGAAACTACTGCTGCATAATGATGCTTTCAAAATCCATCTGAATTGAACACTCCAGACCTGCCAAACCAAGAGTGGGAAGCCAGCTATTGGCGAGATGGTGGTTCTTTCCAAGGTAACATGTCTTGCATGCAGCTAAAGCAGTAATTGCCTTTCCCCAATAATATGTTCCCCCTGCTGAGACTTATGGTTAAACTCATGTATTGAGAAACCTTCCAAAACGTTTGTACATAGTTTCAAACCACAGGAGAGGGAAGAAAAAAAGAAAGGAAGGGACAACCACAGTTCAGATGGAGTTTATGACTTGTGCTCAATCTCATAATTGCAGGGTGAATCAGTGGGGAATGAGGTTTTAGTCAATACCACACTCCCTGGTCTCATGGGCAGCAAGCTTTGTAGAGATCAGCTGAAAATGGTTTCCCCTTGACCCTCCACTGACTTATTGATGAACCTCATCTCAGAGACGGCCTTGCCTTTCTTCTATGGATGCACACAGCCATGTCTGGACGGTCGTGCACAACAGTCACTGCACACTGCCTGCTCATATCTTCATTTGCCTGGTGCAAAAGCCAAGTGGATGATGGATAGTGAAGGTATAATGCAGGTATAGGGAGTGCCACAGACTATTTTGCTGTACGAGAAGCAGAATCTTGCTTCAAGATGAAGCTCAGCCTTCTGCAGAGAGCAGACACAAAGCCTAGACACTGATTTGGAGCGAGGTCCTTCCATGTCATTGGCCCTCAGGGTCAGAAAATTGATCCTGGTTCCTTTTATTTACTGGTGTAAGAGTTGTCTCAGTTGCTCTGAAGCTGGAGGGTGGAGGTTTGCATCTGCAGCTACTCACTACCCTGCTCCTCCTGCCCTGAGGAACTGACTCCTCGCACTGTCTGGTGAACTCAAGGGCTGGGACGGAGCAGAAGGAAGTGCACTACGGGAAGCTGAACCAAGACAGATGAACCACAATGGAGGTCAGGCTGACAAAACGTTAAGAAACAGATAACAGGCCAACTTTCAGCCATCACACTCAGTGCTGTCTTCTCATAGCAGGCTCCAGTTTGAAAAGGCCTGTAAGCAGCTGCTGGGATGAGGAGGGGATCCCACCCAGACCCATGGCCCCCTTGCAGCAAGGTTGGTCTGCAGAGCAGAGCATGGGTCATGAAGCTGCTGTTTTGCATGTGGAGGTGTCTGGGCTCACTGCACACATCTTATCAAGCCCCATGCACATACACACCAGCCCCAGAACCACGCTGCAGGCAGAGTGCCTCATCTGCCTTTGATGGGTATCACAGTAGCCCAGCAGTGATTTTAGCACTCAGTGGGGAAAAAAAGACCCCAAATCAACTACCAAAAGGGAAACAAGTTTGCCTCAGCACTTTCTGTGTTTCGTTTCAGCCTGCAATGATACACAGCAAGTGCCAGGTCCTGGCTCCTACTCGCACATCTGGACTGTGCTGTCCAAAAGGGACCAATTTGGAACCTCTTCTCCTGTTTACTTCAGGAGGACAATTACTGGAGTAAGGGCTACCCAGCAGGCAAGCCTACAGCTACTAAATTAGATGCTCAGTTAATCACTATGCAAATAGTACTGAATGACAGAAAAGAGGCAGCAGCAGCAGCAAGGAAGTCATGACTGTGTGTAACAATGAAATTCATTTCCATTCCTTGCAGAGTATTCTCCAGTGCTCCATATACAGATTTTACCACCCATGATTTAGACCTCACAGCAGACTACGTAACTCCTAGATAGTTTTGCTTCATAAGGATGCAGTTGGTTACTGCAGAGGTTGAAGCCATTCCACAACAGGGAAAATGGGGAATTTTGGTGTATTTAACAAATATAAGACAGGCTACTTGTGGCTGATTGCAGAATTGACCAGGAATGAAGGACTGAGAGAGCATTCAAACAGGAAGGCACTGCCTTGACCATGCACGAGTATGGGCTGTGTAACGTCCTGCACCATGGAGAACACATCCTCAGGATGCCCTTGCAGGACATAGCTGGGTCACTGATGTTGCCTGCAGGGCACAGCAGGTTTGTAGCACTGAACAAAACCAAATGAGGAATTTGAAGACAATGAAACCAATTAAAAGAAACTTTTAACATGCAAATTCCATCTCTGCTCCTTGATGCTTTTACTCTTTGAGCTATTACATAAACTGCTTTTTGTCTCGTCAACAATAAAGCAGAAGCAATTAAGCAAAATGCAATGAAACTTAAGCCAAATAAAATTAAAACAGACTCCAAGATTATTGTATAAACTCACTAAAATGACAAAGTGATCTTTCAAGCTGACATCACAAAAAGCCTCCAGTTTGCATTGAATACAGAAGCAAGAAAAAGAAATGCTATGGAAAACATCTCCACGCAAACATCTCTCACTGGGAATGGAGCTTTCTGGTGGCTGCGAGCTGCGTTATCATTTATCCCTATGCAGAATTATAGTCCAAGCCCACAATAAGGCTCCCTCTCTTTATACAGGCTTAGCAAAATGGGGCAAAGCATCCACTCCTGAATGTATTTGCACCTCTGTTCATATCTATGTAGATATTGAACTATGCAACACACAATGCTTAATCAACTAGGGGGTCATGTAGAGCTGTTGGAGCAAGCCCAGAGGAGGCCATGGAGATGCTGCAAGGGCTGGAGCAGCTCTAATCTGGAGACAGGTTGAGAGAGCTCGGCTGGGTCAGCCTGGAGAAGAGAAGGCTCCTTAAGGGAAAACCTTAGAGCAGCTCCCAGTGCCCCAGATCATGACCTACCAGGTGGGTAATCCCTGCTGCATCACTTCAGGTCATCACCTCACCAGCTCTCACTGGCTACATCAGGATCTGGAGGATGCTGGTATTTTGCTAGGAGGTCTGCAGGGAAATCCAGGCTGCCCTAACCACGAGGAGCAGCTACAGCACTGCCCCCAGGCTGGGAGGGTGATGGCAGTTCATGACTGAAATCTGAGGACTGATCATTAAGGATCCCATAAGCCCTTCTGGGCAACCACAGCCTGAAATTCCCACACTGCTGGACAGGAGGGTTTTCTTTGCTGCCTGCCCTGCACTACTGTGCACGGCTGCTGCATGCTCTCACCCAGCTGCCCTCTCTCCATCCATGGTATTCTAGCACTGGAAGTGATGCACCCAGTTAACCAAGTTCCTAAGTGCTCTAAGGGTAGAAGATACTAACGAAATACAAATACATCATTAATTCTCTGAGTTAGGATGATGCAAAAGCAGGATGCAGATGGGGGAATTACTGCATCCGAGCACAGCCCCTGATGAGAAAACAAAAAATACATCAGATCTTCCTAAGGAGTGTGTTACTTTCTGAACACAACAGCAATACACAACACTGTATTATGCCAGTCTGTATCTTATTTAGCCAAATACAAAGAAGAGATCTTAAAAGTGACAGTGAAAAGAACCATAGAACCTCAGTGAAAATGTTTCCAAAAGGAAAACCTCCCTCACTGATGCAGGACCACAGACAATGGGGTTTTTCCTATCCTCAATGAAAAGATGGACAGAAAGAGGAGAAAATGGTCCCTTTATTCCCAACAAGCAAAACCAGAGTTTCTGATCCTATCACCAGGCTAGAAATCTCCTATTTACAGAAACAGCCTTGACTCACTGGGACCAGATACTGAAAGTCATTCCTATTTTGTCACATCACTGAAATGATGGGGAAAAAAGCAGATGACACACACAGAGCAAGCACCTGCATGTCCCCAATGCCACCCTCATCCTGAGCAGCTTCCTTGATAAAGACTTTGCTGTGTTTTCCTTACGTGGCAGGGGAATTGGTACAAGAGGCAATTTCATTTACCCAACTCTTCTCAAGGTAAATGTTTCCTTAAGGCAACGTGGAGCTGCTGAAACACCGCACATTGAGCTGGGCAGATGGAAGCAGAAGCAGCTGCTAGAGATGGTGCAGCTCGTACAATTCCTCCTCCCTAGCAATGTGCCCCCAGACCTCACTTTGAATGGATAATATCTATCCTGCAGATGTCTGTGCACACACACACAGATCTGAGCATCCCTGAGTCCTAATGGCAAGCAGCTACAACGGGTGTGAAGACATGTCATTGTTGGAAGGCCCTGGTGTTCCTCACACCAAAAGCATGGGGTTCAGAGGGAGATGTCCCATTTTCGAGCTCTTATGCTGCCCGTAGAGGCCAAGCAAGTCACAAAACCCACAGAACTCATTTTAAATCAAGATTTACATTTGTTTAAGAGGAAAGAAAGAAAAACCATGCCTGAGTTTGGAGGGAATGTTGTCAGCTTTGTAGGGAGAAAAGAATCAAGTCTGGGCAGTGTTTGCTTCCTTGTCATCACAAGCTTTACAGAACCCCCTTGTATGCACATACAAAAATCTACCTTGTACCAGTGAAACAAAGCAGCATTTAATGAGAACCAGAATGTGTTTTGGTTGATTTCCAGGTGATTGGCCTCTTATTAAGAGATTGTTCTTGTAGATGAATGCAAATATTTACACAGGGACCCCATGGGCTGTGTGTCCATCTAGTCTGGTTTTTCCCCTCATAAACCTGTTCCTCAGGAATCCACAGCCCTGGCACTCACTTAGGGAATGAGAGAAAATCCAGAGCAGGGTTTTCCACATCTTCACCACTCCAGACAGGATCATCCTCCGCACCAGAGAGTCTCGTCTCCACTTTCCTACATCCTATTGGATTAAAGTATCAATCAAAACTTCCCCATCCCCGACTGCTGCACAGGGCTGCAATGAGACCGAATATTTGCATCTAGCATCTGCTTCCAATGGACTGTAGTGCCTCATGCTAAACCATGTTTCCCAAGGCTCTGTCCAACCTGGCCTTGAACACTACCAGGGATGGAGCATTCATCACTTCTTTAGGCAAATGAGGGCCTCACCACCCTCACTTCTTCCTCATCTCTAATCTGAACTTCCCTTAAGTTTAAGCCCATCACCCCTTGTCCTATCACTACAGTGATATATGCTGCTATCATATCCACCGACCAGATAAATTATCCTAACATATCAAAGCCGTAAGCAAAATGACATCTTACTATAGATCAGGAGAACAAGACCACTTCAGTGACACAAAGCTCCACTTTCTAATCCTAATAGACTTCTGGAATTTGTTTCTAATAGCTAATGAATTAAGAATCAGCCAATTATGTGTACCTTTATCACAATGATCCTAATGAAATAAAGTGTGAACTTCTGTTTAATTAGAAATGAGCTCACACTGCTGAGCAGAGACACTTCTAAGATATCCTTCAGCACTTCACAACTGAGCTCATCCGGGCTTTGAGTTGGAATGGCATTAAGGCAATGATATGGAGGTCAAATAGGAAAGCTTTCCAGGCAAATAAATGTTTTTCAAAGCATGGTCCCACATCCCTAGCAAAGAAGGTGGATCTATCCTTGTGCATAGTCATGCAGGGAATCTGAGATCATATTCCTTCTGCTTAGCGCTTAGGGCTCAACAGCAATTAGTTAGGCTTCAAACTGTTTATTTGGTGATATTTTAAAAGAATTTAAATGCATTTGGCAAGAAAAAATGGACCAAGATTTTCATCAACACTTCCAATTTTGTTTTGTTTTTTTTTTTTTCTTTAAAAGCAGGTTGCTTTTTTCTAAGCTATTAAAATAACAGCCATTAAACCTGCAGAGAACCTCGATCCAGAAATCACTTGTGTGCCTCCTGCTTTGCAAAGCCTCAAGAGGAAGAATGCTTCAGAAAATCCCACTGAAGATGAACTGATGAAACAGCAAAGAGACCACAAAACCCCTCAGTGTTGGAATGCAAGCAAGAAACCCTCTGGTCAAAGATCACAACCAGCTATATACATCCGAATGTTTGATTAAGTGGCTACTGTAAAAGAACCAAACAAAACAACCTTAAAACTAACATCTTTTGGCTAAACGGATTCTCACCCACATTCACCTCTCCTCCTGACCAAGCCTTATCAGCGTGAGAAATAACAGGAGGTGTTTATGAGAGTCCCCACACCCTGATTTTCATCCAGATGCTTTGGTTACATCTCGCACTCCTCACATGTGGATTCACAATGGGCTCTGCTGGCACATCCCAGAGAAACAACACGATTTTGCAGAACACCATCTCCAAAGCACTAAACCAGCAACTCTTTCTTTACAGAGCTACTGAAAACAAACCACAACTACCTCCACCTTGACACAAAGCCCACCTCGATTATCCATACCAAGCTGGTTTTGCTGTGTCCAAGGGCTGCCTGCTAAAACTACTACAGAAGCACCGGGTGTTATAACAAGACTTCTCTCTCTGCCTTCCCCTCAATCTGCAAAACAATGTTTGTAGATGAGGCAAGCCTGGAATTGCCTCCAGCCTCTTTAGGAAAGGTTAAAGAGATACATATATGAAGAAAATAAATCTATTAAGGGGCCAGCATTCCTGCTTTATGCCTGAGTATTCCCAGGCAAGCAAAAAGAATAGCTACAGGCCTTGGCAGGAATGGAGCCAACCATTTACTGGTGTAGGTCTGGTTTATGACCGCTGTCACTGCAGACACCACTCACTGGCTGTAGGCAGCAGATAGCAGAGGCTGTCTTTCATCTGCTCAGCAGCTGAACAGGGCAGTTATGTCAGGACAAGTATAAAACAGTGGGGGACAGGTTCAAAAAAGGTGTTGGATGAGGTTTCTGCATGCCCCTGAAGAGACAGCTCCAGTCACGTCTTGTTAAGGAGGGGAACGCGGAGACCTCCCGTTAATGTGAGAAACAGCAAGACCAGGTTTGGAGGAAGAGTTCCTGTCTTTAAATAGACCAATTGACATAGTGGGAAACACCCAGATGAGCTTTCAGCAGCACCAGCCCTGTTGCAAGTCAATAACACTACAACTTCTACAAGAGCAAGTCATTAAATGAGCGACTCTCGCACCATCAGGGTGGGCAAATGATGCACAACAGGAGAGAACTCCCCTGTGGTTTGATGTGAAAGGGCAGGCAGCTATGAGATCTGCTGCTCGCCCCTTGCTTTGCACAGCAGCCTGCAGAGCAGTAATCCTCCCTGCATGCTTCCTTTTGGGTGCAGCCTGCACTCCGGGTGCATGGGGTGTGCCCCGCAGCGGGTGACAGGATGTGGTCCCACACCTCCTGTGCGCTCTGCTTACTGGTGCGCAGCATACAGCACCCTGAGGGCTCGGAAACCCTGCAGAGAAACACACCATGGAGGTTGCTAAGATTTCCCCCCAGCTCCTCCACCACCTCTTTAGCTGACCACAAGCTACCTGGGAGATTCTCCCCTCTGCTTCCAGGTTGCAGTGAGTGAAGAGCATCTCTCTGCACACCTCACAACACGGTTGCTGCATCACCCATGGCTCCTCCACCGTGCTGGGCTACACACCAGAAGGTGGTGCTGCAAGAATGGTGTAGAACCAATTGCCTGACCTGAGCTGGGGTGGAAGATGCTGAATCATCCTTCGGGCTTCATAAAGCCCCGTTGCCTACCAGACCTGCTCATTCGAAACCAAGAGGGTCCAAAGCTGAAGAAAGCCAAGCAATAAATTGGCCATTTGGGTAGGAGCCCTCTTCTGAGAAACATGAAATTATGACCTTGGTTTTCTGCTTTGCAAAATGCTCCTCTTTGAGCCTTTTGTATTCATTCATGAACAACAGGATTATGGGGGAGGAAAGCCATAAATATGGCCCTGCTTTGGTTGCAGAGGGAGGATGCTTGGGCAGGCAAGCAGCAATCTGACCACACCCCCAAAATACGAGAAACATGCCTTTTTTTCTTCCTTTTCTCCCAAAAGTCAGTTTGGAAGATGCTGTTCCTGCCCACAGCCAAAGGATGTGGCATTCTTACAACCAAAACTGGAGATTAAGAGAAGGATCCCCAGAAATACCACTAATAATGAAAAACATCATTCAAACCAAGAGGGACGTTGAAGTTGGATGCAAAAGTGTTAAATTAAAACTCTATGAACTGCATGATAAATGCACAAGGGTTTATTTGTTTTCACAGTGAGCTGCTGCACAGCTCACAAACCAAATACTATGACCTGTGGGGGCTTGAGGGCTCCATGGGCTATTCTGTGATGCCACATCCTAACACCAATGAACTGGTGTGCAGTTAGACCAGCATTTGACTTGGCAGTTCCTATTCTTAGCCCGAGACTGAACAGCAAACAACATTCATGCTCACATTTAGGGGGTACTGCAGGATACAGCATTGCAGGAAACCAGACTGTAGTCAAGGCCCTTGATATTTAGGAGTAAGCATTCCCAGGAAGATTAAAAGGGTCTTCAGAGATCCTCAAATGTTAAGACCAGAAGACAGCATGATAAATGATAAAGCCTGACCTCCTCCTAAACACAGGCTGCAGAACCTCTCAGACATTTCTACATCAAGCTTATTACTTGTCCTTGAGCTCCAGCATCTCTCAAGAAAACAGAAACCAGTCTTGATTTAAAGACTACAAATGGTGGTAGAAGCAGCAGTACTCAGCTAAGAGGTTCCAGTGATTGATTTCTTCTCTTCTAAGATTCTGTTCCTTTTTTCTACGCTTACTTTGTCGAGGTTCATTGCCTAAACTTCAATGAGAAACACCCCGACTATCACAAGCCAAGAACGCATCTTTGTGGGCCCTTCCTAAAACCAGCCATGGGTGTTGTAATTCCCCACCTACAATTACTATTTGAGCTCTATTTGGGGTAAGAGAAACATATTTTAAATTGGAGACCTTACACAAACCAAAACACAGCGGATTCTTGGAAACGTGCCTCTTCTCAATCAGCCTCCTATACATCTGACACAAACTTGCTGGCTGCAACTGGTTTTGAGGGCTGCAGAGGCTGACTGTGACACTGTGGGAGCCAGAAACCATTGCTATTTTCTCTGGTCCTGGAGACACTATGGTGCTGAAAGTCAAAGGGGAATAAAAAGGGTATACTTCTATCTTTTGCAAGCTAGTTGACATTCCAATACCCACATCTGGCTATCCACCAATGACAGATTCATAGTGGGGTTTTTCTGTAGCACCAAGATTTTTTAAATGTTATTCTTAAATACTGAAAACAAGGGAAAAAAAGGAAAAAAAGGAATAAAAAAAGAAAAGGATTATTTTATTCTTAGCAACTGCAGGGCTTCATAACCACAGAGTGCACAGCACCCAAGACTCAAAGTTCAACACAACGCAACCATCAGCCCCTGCAGTTTCCCTCTTCGCTCCCCAGTGCCCTGCTGGAGGACTGGGTATGCGGGCTGTTGTTTTTAAAGCACTGTTCCAGTTCCTTAAAGCAACAATAAATCTGCAGGCCTATTATAGCAATTTAAAAAGTAAACCTAAGAGGGAAGCAAATTTGGTAGCTGCTCCATCTGGCTGGCAGATTGAACCGAGCTGAGCTGCACTCCGTGGTTTAGGAGGGACTCAAAGCAAGGTCAGACATTAAGACCAGTTCCAGAGCTGCTCCCCCCAGCAGCATGGAGGAACTGGTTTACTAGAAGACACTGTAAAAATATTTTGCTGAGCTGCAAAAGGAGGAAGCTTCCCCAGCCCCGGGCTGCCTTGTGTCATGATGAGTTCCCAGGCACAATGCTCAATGAATGCTATTATATGGAAGGGTGTTTATTTCACAGTGCCAGAACACACAATCCCGTGTCCTACCCGATGGCCCTGCAGGCTGCCACGGAGAAACTCCTCTCCAAAAGAGAATGGGACGTTTATGTTGGGATTAACACTTTGGCGGCGGCAGCGGGACTTCCCCCAGTCCCTGCACTGATTCAACCCCTGACCAAGCAAGCACTGGGGGTACAAACGTTACCGCTGACATTCCCCCACATCCAGTGAGGTAATTAAACCTCTTCATTCCAGCACAGACAGGGGAGATCGGGGCTTTTCCCACGTCTGCACTGGTTTCGTTATCTCACCCGCTCACTGGCTTTGATGCTCTGCAGATGATCTCGTTCCCACCACCGCGAGGCAACGCAAGGAGCAAACTCATCTGAAAGGGCTGCACTGTAGTGCTGGGCAGATCTAATCCACAGTTGAAGGGGGTTTATTTCCCTGGGGTACTTCATTTGCACTCCAATTGTCATTTTCTTAATGAAGACAGATGAAGGAAACACCAGGTTAAGAAGCCCGTATCCTTGCAGTAAAAACAATGCATCTCTGCTCAGCCCCAGCAAAGGTCCTGCCTTGCATGCTTTTACCTTGATAACAACTGGGATTTTCTTTAACTGTTTCTGCACTGGGGTGGCTCCTGTCTTTGAGGCAGCCATTCCTGAAATGCACACTAAATAAAATCAGAATTAGGCCTAATGCGACCCTCTGCTCCTATCCCTACTGCCGGTTTGAAACTGAACACGTTTCTAACAGCTTGGTTTAGCCCAGGATCCCAAGTGCAACACCAGCGAATCCCAGACGGCCCCACAAAAATAGAAGTGCTTCGTTCCTGTATTACAACTGAAACACAGGATCCTGGAGAAGTGTTGCAAGAGAAGCCAGTATCAGAGCTTAGCCCAGACGTCCTGTTTTGCCTCCCTTCATCATGATAAGCTTCTCTTTTTCCATTCTAAAGAACCATGCTTTAAGCAAGCAATGATATTTTCCTCCCACTTCCCATGCTGCAATCTTTCCCTTGAATTGTGTGGTGGATCCTCATCACTTCTTCCAGGAAGACAAGAGGATCACTGTCTACTTCATTGCAACGTGCTGCAGGTTAATGCCACCATAGAAAGCTCTAGGAAGCAAGAGGTCTTGAGGGTTCAGAGCCCTGAAATTCATATGAGAAGGAGAGGAGGTGGAAGATTACAGCCTAGCACCCAATTCTCTGACACCAAGAGGGCTTTGACCTCAAAGAGAACAGGATCTGACTGTGGGTTCATGTACATCATCATACAGCCTTGCATTTCTTTGATCTGCTTTCCTGTTGTTTAGCAGTGAGACGTGCACATCTCCACATGGCCAGGAGTTCTTGGCCATTTGTGGTACACGAGGATACCAGAACAGTCATTGCTTTAAGTAATAGCTCTCGTCTGTGTCTCCCCAGCAAGGAAGCTGTTTCCCCCAAGATGTTGGGATATTCACTGACAGTGTGGGAAGGCAGTGTCATCTTCTGCTCTCTAGATACTTCTGTAATGCCCTGCTCCACCTCCTCACCCAGTATCTCTGGCTCTTCTGCTTCTTCCCTGTGGCTCCGAGCACGTGCAACAAGTTTTAAATCTCTACCTTATTTCCCAGAGGAACCATCTCATTCCTCATTACTTCCCTTAGTCATTATTTCTCATTTGATGTGACAATGCATCAACTCTCCAAAGCACTGTGGGACACTGTCCACATACAGAATGTGCTGTATTAGCTACCAGACACCTCCAGAAGAAAAACCTTGTCCAGTGTTTAATGTGATATTCCAGCCTTAGGGGCAAAGCCAGTGACTGTAGAGCTAATCAGAAGAGTCCTCATGGCCAAGTAGACCTTTGTGTACAATCAGCAACTCACCTCTGTTGTTTCACCCCAGGGTAAAAGTAGGAAAGCTCAACTCTCTATGAATCATCCCCTAAGAAAACACCCCCAATTAAAGTACAAACCATTGCTGCCACAACATCAACTTCATTTTTAGAAGCACCTTAAAATAGAGCTTGTGTTACCTTGTGAAAAACCATCTCCTCTCTACTTTGGTGAAGGATGACATAAAAGCAACGATACCCCCTCCTCTGTGGAGAGGCACTTCACACCCTGCACCAGGATTACTGCTCACCACCAAGCTAAGAGGAAAGACTGAAAACAAAAGGAGGAGAGGAAGTACAAAATGGGTCTTAACACCTCAATGAGATACCAGGATTAAAGGGAGGAATGTAAAGGGATGAGACAATGAAGGTTTTGGAAATAAAGACATATTTCCCCCTAAAAAGTGAAAAGAAAGAGCTGTGCGTATTCTGAGGAAGGGTTTTGGTTTCTGATAGCCAACCCTGGGTCTGAAACGGATGCTGATGCAATGTGAACTCTTGGTTGCTGCTGTGAAACCATGCAAAGTCTTGACATATCCTGATCTGGCAGTGCAGTACACTCTTCTGCACCAGTAAAGTAATGGAAACGGAAAGGAAAACAGCCCTTGGCAGCAGGGTGCATCACTGCACCAACACCATAGGGTGCCTTTCCCTTGAAATAGGCTCCAGCTGACACAAGGACTTGAGAGAACATTCCATCCTCAGGTATCCACCAGAAACCATTGCAGATAATGAAATCTGTGCTAAGAGCAAATACTTCTCCACAGTTCTTAAAAGGGGCCTATAGGAAAGATGGGGAGGTACTTCTTAGCAGGGCCTGTTGCAATAGGATAAGGAGTGATGGGTTTACATCAAAAGGGAAGATTCAGGCTGGATGTGAGGATGAATTAGTTGAAGATGTCCCTGCTCATTGCAGAGGGTTTGGACCAGGTGGCCTTTGAAGGTCCCTTCCAACCCAAACTATTCTATCATTTAACTGATAAAGATGTAGAGTAATGGTCATAGCATCCACACAGGCAGAATCTTCTGGTCTTTCAGACTTGCAAAACTCAAAGCCATCTTAATATGTTGATTGAAGCTTTCAAGGAATCAATATAAAATGAGAATAGAGGGATGAATCTGATGGAAAATTACCTCCTCTGACAGCCACTGTTCTGCAACCTTCGCTATACACGGATACATATGGGCAGGGACATATGCAATGCCATACAGTTTTGTTTTGTGAAAATCAGAACAGCTTTTCAGATATGGAAAACAGTAAGGGGAAAAAAAACAGGGAAAAAAGTGATGGGAAAAGCCAGTGGCATATGCAAGTGAGAAAAGATACGGCTTCTGATGAGACTCAAGTGGAAAATTACAGGGAGAATGCTCCAGAGAGGCAAAGCCAAGTGTGGGATGGGCCAAGGATGCTCTGCAGATGAGGGTTTTGGCCATACCAGAGGATCAGGAGCAGAACTAGGCTGTGCCTGAGGGGAAATCTGGGACAACCCTCAAAAAAGAAGCTCTGAGAAGAAACGTGTTCAAAGACATTAGCACAGGGGTACCCGGGTCAACTTCAGATGGGCAATATGGGAAAGGTGACAGGAGATGGATTAACTGACAACACAACATGTAAGAGGAGATGGAGAACTAATGGCTGGCTCTAAATGCTGGAGGCAACACAATTCTCCCTGAAAGCCCAACCAGCCTGAGATTTACACACTGCCCATGTGAAACCAGTCAAAACTATTAATAAAACTCATCAAGATTTCAAACAAAACTCCTTAGATGTGCTTTTATTTCAGGTAATTAAAAGCCAGACAGCTAAATTAATCTTAATTAATCTGATTAGGATTATTGCAGTGGTAGGAATCATTTACTGGTATCAGAAGCTTTTTTTCCCTTCTCTCCAGAAAGAATTCCCTTTGTGCACCTGCTTTTAACACCACCATACTAGATAGCACATCCAAAATGTAATTCCATTATGGTCAGGAGAGATTTCATGCACTCAGTGAAATGCAATGAATAAATACAAAACCATTCACATTATGTACTCTCTACAGGGATATTTAAGGCTTTTTCCTCCAAAGTAAATCAGTTTTATGGAGTTAAAGTCCTTGAAAACACCAAATTGCAAGTTTTTGTTCACAGCACTTCATTTCTTCTCCAATTCTTGTAACTTTGGTAAAGACACACAGGTCACAGAGGAGGGGATGAGGAGCAGCATTCTCACCTGGCTCACTATGAGCCCAATACGATACTGGCCTCCTGTGTCTTGGTTTACCCCTTTGCAACATGGGAACAGTATTTCTGGCCCTATGGCAGAGGTGCTGGAAATCCTAATTCCCTGCCATACCTCTGAATTCCAAGGAAAATGGCAGGTAGAAGTTATGTTTTCCCATTTAAGCTTAAATTTCCAGAAACAGCAAATGTCACAGAGCAGACGAGGTTTGAAACCTAGAGCTGTTCTGACAAACATATATACCTTTAGGTGCAGCTATCAACAAACCCCAGCTTCATGCTCCTCTTGAGAGGAAACCCAAGACACTAATTCTCCTTTGAGTTCATTTGCAACTCATTTCCTTTGGGGTCGATCCACCTGTTCAACAGTGACAGGGACATAAGCAGTGGCTGTCCACTGTATTTTTGGTCTCCGTAGGCAGCAGCTGGCTCTGCATTATATATATGAGCTTCTATACAACTGCATTTATCAGACCCCATGGAAATTCCTAAATCTTGGAATACTACACCTTTTGCCATCTGCACCAAAATGAACCTATGTGAGAGTTCACTGACACAGAAACGCAGTGTTTGAGCCAGAGGGTGAAAATGCAAGCAAAGGACATAGACATCAACTTGGACACAAGACCTGCTGCCACCCACAGCAGATCCAACACACTCCCGTTACCAAGAATTGCCTCCTTGGCTAGTTAAGGCATGAAACAAACTGCATTTGCTTTCCTTCCCTCTGGATCTCAGCCCCAAACACTCTTTGTTAAAGAAGTATTTGCAAAAGGGGCACTACAGGGTGCGAACAGGAGGTGGGTTTTCCATTGAGAACAAAGGCAAGAAGAAAACTGTAACAAATAGATGGGGAAAAGTTGCCTATTTTCAAAGGAAGCACAGCTTCTACTCTTCCAAACTAGAGAAAAGGTAGATTCACCCTGTTAATGATGTGAGGTGCTGCCATAAAGGCCAGGTTGGATGGGGCTTGGAGCAAGCTGCTCTAGTGGAAGGTGTCCCTGCCCGTGGTAGGGGTTGGAACTGGATGAGCTTTAAGGCCTCTTCCAACCCAACCCATTCTATGATAAAGCACTAGTTTTTAAAAGTAAAGAACTTTCATTAAGCTTGGGATAATATCATTGACTTCTGTTTTGGGCTTGTTCTTTCACACCTTTTTTTTATTGAATGAATATTATCTGTGCCTAGAAACAAGGCAGGTACTGTGGAAATGTTGACACAATCATAGTCAGAAGCAAGAGGTATCATCCTAAATAGAGGTGCTTCCCTGTTCCTCTCCCCGTTATCTCTGCAATTAACTACAGCACCATTGATGAGATGACTTGACAGATGATGGTAGCCCTGAAATAATACCGTATATTGTAAATAACAGGGCATTCCTGTCCAGAGTAGACAGCAAAACTTCAAAGCAAGGGAAGAAACAAATTCTATGCTATTGAAGGCCATAACCTTCTACCTTGTAAAAACGGGTCTCATCTTAAAAAATAACAGGGTAAATCCTAACTAAATGAAGGTGCTAAACCTGAAAACAAGGTGTTCTTCATTTAACTGTTAGAGTGCTGTTTTTTCCCAGCACATCAACTAAGTGAATGTTATTGCAAAGTCCAAGTATCCATTATAACCACAGGGTTATAAAGAGACAGAACTAGCAAAGAGCTCCTCTGGGCAATCTGTGCCAGTGTCTCACCACCCTCACAGGGAAGAGCTTCTTCCTAATGTCTAATCTCGATCTCCCCTCTGTCAATTTAAAGGCATTCCCCCTTGTCATCTCAGTACACACCAATGTAAAAAGACGCCATATACAGAGAAAGAACAGTGACTGCAAAGAATGCATGAGCAAGAAGAGAAACAGCATTCCTGGGGTCTGCAGCTGCTCTTAGGAGTGGTAGAATCTGTGTGTTAAAGTCAAGTCTGCCAGGGAATGTCTCAGACTTTTTCCTTTCTTTTTAATTGTCTGCTTTTTAGTGTCAGCAGATGCACTTTGCTTTGTGAGTAAGTAGATGACCTTTACCTCTGAACCCTATGATATGTTCTTCATAATAACTGGTTGGACTACTTTGACAAATTATTGAATTGTCAGGATGCTGTTTGCAGCACAGTCCATTTTTAGAAAGCAGATAGTCAGCTGTTTGGCATTATGTTGGGTAGAAGAGTACCAGACAAGAAAGGCAGATTGCTTTGTAAGCTATAAAATGTCAGTCAGTAAATACTCAAAGGTCTGGTTTAAGAGAAGAAAGAGTAAATACTGTGGCATATTTTTTTTCATGCATTGGATAATTTACCATAAGCAGGAAACAAATTGTAGCAGCAGGCAAGCCACAGTGATACAGGTCTGTGATTTGCTTGTTGCGATGTATAATGCCCAGATGTATCCCATATTACTGAACAGATAAGACTTTAATGTGTAGTGATGTGCTGTTTGTTTAATAAGCAGATTACTTGGCTTACATTTCTTCTTTATCATTACTTTGATGTGCATTTCTCCTTTACTGCAAAAAACAAAACATTCTCCTTGGTTCTGTTGCACACAAATTTGGTTTGTGTAAAGAGGGGATGGATCATAGTACTCTGTGCGTGTAATCTATAGTTGTGTGTTTTCCGAATGTCTGTGTAGAAAACTTTTCATAGCCTGAGGTGGCAAGCGAAGAGGATCTAACTAGGTGAAATGTGTGAGAGCTTGTGTCTCTTCCTCCAAGGCTGCAGGACTTACTTTCCAAGGTGTTAATTCTCTAGTCCTTTGTGAATAGGCAACAGCTGGAATCTAGCAGTTGAGTTATTGAAAGTACAGTTTGATAAAAGTTGTATGGCATTTGTTTGTATTAAACATCTCAAAATGTTTAGCTTCTCTATCCAGGAACTACAGCAGCGGCTCCTGTTTCATATCTCAGTTTCCATCACTTGCGTCCCAGTGCTGGTGTTGTCTGCTGCTGCCTCCTTGCTTGATTTCCCTTGACTGCACATACTACCCTTCCCTCCATCCACCCCCAGCTTCGTAGCCAACAGTGCTTTGTGATGGTGCTTTGAAAACTCATCTTCAGTTGAAAACTTGAGGTTTACATTATTCTCTGTCTCGTTTGAGCTCATCCAGTCCATTGGTGTTCCAAACAGAAGTGATATTTTTTTATTGTTGTTATATTTTTTCCTAGGGATACACGATTAAACAGTAAGTCTTCATGTAGCATTGCTGTTCTGTAGTACTCCTGGATATCTGTTAATCTTGCCTGTGCCTGTAAATGTTGGATTTATGCTGAAAACAATAAATACCTGTAGTGATCACTTGTAACCATGGCAGTAGCATTTCAGGGCTTTTTGTGATCCTGCCTGGCTGAGGGAAGAGTTGGTGACAGAGGTGCCAAAAACCAGAACAGATGCCACAGGTAGGCACATCTTCACGCTAAGGCAAACAAGAAACAGGACAATCATTTGCCTCTTTGTTCAGAGAATTGAGAATTCGTGTGCATAGTTGGAAGACTGGGATTACATGTAATTAGTGTTAATGCTAATTGCATGAGAGGCTCCATTAAATACAAGCGCTAGTCTAGTCGCTTTAGCGGATGCACTCTGAAAGCATTTTGAGCTCTGTTTGGAGGACGTTAATCTCCTGGTAGTGAAAGATAGAGGTGCATTCACAAATCCAAGAGTATTATATCCACTTGTTTTTAAACCAAAAAGTGTCCTTCACCATCCTCTTGTCTTAAACATTTCAGTGTGTCATTTTCCTTAATGGTCCAGTGCACAAGCATATACATTTAAGAAGAGTGGCAAAATATTTAGTGTACTATCAGAAGATTGCAGTGTACTATGAAGGAGTGCTAAGTCAAAAGTTTGTTTTATTTTAGCTGTGTTATGTTGTGGAACATGCAAGAGATGCTAGAAGTGTGTTCTAAGCACTGCTGTATTGTATCAAAGGACTAGATTTACCAAAGCAAATCATAAAGGAGGAAATATAAACTGTATTGCAGAGAATGAAAGGAAGTGATTTTTGTGGTTGCTGTTGAAATATAAGTACTGTGAATGCTGACTGCCGAAATACGGGATTTATGAGAAGTAAAGTCCTAAAATATTTTTTCCCCTACCAAAAAGGGAGGGAGGTGGTAGGAGGAGCCCTTCCAGAAACTATGGATTTTTGTTATGTGTGGAGCTTCTCTTGAAGTTTTAAATGGTTTTCTGGTGCAATAAACATTTCAATGTGAAGACAGAAAGGAAGTCTAAGAAATAAATTAGGCTACTTATTTTGAGAGAGATGGATAGCAGTTCCAAAACACATAGCAAAGTTCTGGGTTCAGTAATTCAGTTTCCAGGTGTCATGGCTGTAAGAAATAAGAGGTAAATCACGTTATGCATATCAATAAAATGCAGATAATTGCATGGCAGATAAATTAGTAAAGCATATTTTGAGTGTCCTTTGACTTCAGTGTTGGACCTATTACATTTGCTGATAGGAAATGAAATTCTGGGTGCTGCAGTGATCCAGATTCACTTCCTGTCTTTTTTACAGGCAATATCAGACTGTTGTCTTCTACTGCCTTGGTCTAAGAACTGAATTAAGTGCAGCTGAGCAGAGACTGAAGCAGGGTTTTTTCTAATTTCCTTTTCTCCTAACCATTTCTTTCTCAGGTCATTTGTTTTCTTTGCAGTTTCTCACTCAAGTAGAGAGTTGTGAGAAAGCATGGTGTCCACAAACCAGGAACAGTAACAGAATAGCTGCAAAGTGTCATTCCGAGCTCACTCTGGATCTTGTGTGTAGTAAACAAACTTAAATCATGATTCAGTCACAAGAAGAAAAGATTCAAAGTTCAGTTAATGTAATCGACATCAGCCAGTTTCAACCTTTCATGTCATCCACATCCGTTTTCTCAAGTCTTACCCAGTAAGTCCAGATGAAGATACAGTGTATTTTGCTGCTGTCCATTGGATGCCAGTGAAAGAAGCATCCAAGTGGCAGAACTAGGAAAAAAAATTAAAGACTGGATCAGCATAGCACTTAGTTTCTAATGACATCCTCAGTTTCTGAGCGGAGCTGATTTGGCCTGAAGGCTTCTCAGCCTGTGTTTCCTGTCCACCTACCAGCCTCCTAATGGAAATCCCTCTTGCACTGCCTTATGTGCATAGATGTTACCCTGCTTTTTTTCCTAGGGATACACGATTAAACAGTAAGTCTTCATGTAGCATTGCTGTTCTGTATTACTCCTGAGTATCTGTTAATCTTGCCTTGGTTGCTGTAAAAGATCTATTCAGTAGCCTTCTCATAGGTGCAAATGTGAGCTATGTGAAGGACACAGTTATTTTGGGCAGGGTTTAAGTGACCAGATAGGCTTCAGTGCGAAGTTTGATGTTTGCAGTGCACTGCAGGCAAAACTTTCTGATAGACTATGATAGGTAGTGATGCTTTTAAACTTTTGGAGAAAATACTTGTCTTTTGGTGCCATCTTGTGGCTTTAGGAGAGAGAGGCAGTTTGTAATTGCTGTTAAAAATCTCACTTTATTAAAAGGTATTACTTAAACAGTTAGTGTCTTATCATTTGACACATTTATTCATATACAGGTGGTAGGAAACCATGTATAGAAAAGGTATGTTTGGCTGGAACTTAGATGGGAAATATTAGCAACACAGGGACTTGACGTGTTTTACTGTTGTAAAAGTCCTTGCAGGTTTTACATCTCTCAGTGGTCATTGTGCACTCTTGTGAGCTTGGGTTCAGGTTGTGTATGTGTCTGTACATGGGTGTACTCATGCAAAGTGCTGGTACCTTAGAGTATGATCTTTCTAGGTGCTTCAGTTTCTTACTTGGGTATCCCTGTGAGCACTGCACTTTGCATCACTCAAAGTGATTCCATGTTATAATCCCACTAAATAATTTCCTGAAGCCATACAGGAACTGGTAAAAGAGGTGGGCTTTTGAGCAAACTGTCTGCATGTAGCTGGGTTTTTCTTTGCTGCTGCAAAGCATTTCATAAGCATTTTCATAGCGTTTCTCCTATGCATTTAGATACTCTAAAATAACTTCCTTATTTGCAGAACCTGGGCATTCCCTCTCATACAAGTTTTGCAAGCAGCAGCACTTGTGGTACAGTGCGGTTTGCATGTGTGGGACTAACACGTGCCATCTCTAGAGCCCTGTGGAAGGCCATGTATCTTTAAAATGGAAATAATTATACTTTCTGTTCTTCAGAGAAACTTGATGGAAGGTCTGCTTGTTAAAATTATCACTGAAATAGGTTGAATTCTGTAGTATATGAGATTCTCAATGGCTGTGTACTATAGGAAAATGTTCGACTGTATTTGCTTTTGTTTTGTGATAGGTGTGTTTTTTTTATTCCCCTTGAATCCAAGAAGAACAAGGGATAATGAAGCAAAAATTGCCTGCCATGTTTTCGTACAGTGCTGTGTCACAGAAGTGTTTCTTGTTGCACTTCCTTCCAGTTGCTGTTATATGAGAGAGGCTGGATGAATAGATGGAAGCCTTCGGTTTTACATGAAGGGGAAGGAAATATAAGAAATGTAAAATGGAGAGGACATTTGATTGCTTGGGCCAATAATATGGTAAGTATTTGCCACCTCAGTGAAATGAACAAAAATACTACTGTATTTCAATGTTTATTGCCAAAATACTCCATGGAAAAATGGTGCATTTGAAGAATAGAGTATAAAAAGCATTATAAAAAAGGTAGAGTTTTAGATCCCATTTCTTCATAGACATTTCTTCTGGTGTTTCCTGTGGGCTAGGCAGTGTCCTCCATGTGATTGCCATTTCTGAAGAAATTAGGAAAAGTAGCTCTGCACATTACTGTTGGGGATGGTCACTACTATGCACTCTTGTAGAGTTTTAACCAGTGCAATTTATTGAAGTGAGCTATCTGAGGAAGAAATGCCAATGTATTTCTTCACTATATAAATAACAGAACATCTCTACCCCCTGGAAAAAAAACCTAAACCTGTCTGGATTTTGTAATTTGTACTGAAGTGACAGTGGGTAGGCCACTAGGAAAGGCGAGACTTAGGAAAAATAGGCCCTTTTTGCTCTAAGTGTAATTCGTATTTTAAAGGGAACCATTGCTTTGATGCTGAGTGTTGCATTTCATCTATCACTGTATATCTAATTGATGGGTCAAGGTCTGTATTTTAAAGCTCAGCTGTGAGGGATATGTTTTAAAGTGTGTATCACATCTAAATTCCAAATTCTTACTTTAAAATGTGGCAAAAGTACTTCTGAAACACTTTGCTTTGTTCCTTCCCTTGTTTTTCCCTCCTGAAGGAAAGCGTTTATTAAAGTATTTCAAAGCTATTGTTCTTTTATTCCTTTCAAAGCCAGTTTGATACGAATTGTTAGAGGTGGACTTGTGTTTATTTGCTCCCCTTTAATAACTGCATTAGAATTGAAACTTCAGTGAGTGCTTGGTCAACATAACATTACCCTTTTTGAAGGTTTTGTTCTTTTCAGAGCTATACAATTAAAATATATATTCTAGGTGAATCTGCTGGGAGCGGGTAGGACAATTGAGGAGAGCTATCCCTAGAGATAACACAAAACACAGAATACTAATAAAATGTTGAGAGCCATCTGTCAGAGACAAAAAGCCATGGTCAGGGCCTATCTTTCAATGAAAAATGAAATGACACTTGCCCTCCAAAAGATTAATATATTTGGTTATTGGCCTTTCCCTTCCCCCTTTACTTTTTTAAACATTCCTACATCCTCTAGCAAGGTTTTGTGTTCCATTTCTTTTCTTTCAAATCTTTTGTTGCCTTGCTTCTTGCTGTCTGTATGCAGCTGCCTAGTTTTGATTTTATAATCCCTTTTTTTGTTTGTTTGCTTTTTTGGCACACTTTATGCTTTTTAGACATTGGGTATTATGAGGTTATATAAGCAAGGTCTAATTCTGCTTGTCAGATGCTCAACTAACTTGTGTTTGCTGCTGTGCCCTCGTCCTCGTCTGTGGCCAAAGGTGTAAGTTTTAAAAATGGAGACACCTGAGGTCCAAAGCTTCAGAGGCATTTGGCTGCATAACTCCTTTCTTAACAGGTTTTAGGCTCCTTTATGATAGGAAGTTGATTCTGGGAGTCCTTTTGCTTCATGATGCAAATGGCATGTTAACAACTATGCTATTGATTTGAAAAGCTAGTCTATCTCATATAGGATTTGCTGCCTTGTAGGAAAAGAAGTTGTGATATGGGTCACTTTTATCTGAAAATCATCCTTGAAGACAAAGTGGCAAGATTATTAAAAGACAGCTTTATGAAAATGCAGTTCAAGCAAGACTGCACAATTTTATCAGATGAGCTTGGACAACACAAAGCATAAGCTCCTTGTTTATGTTACCCAGAGACCTGGGCTTTGTATGTTGCAGATGCTGTGCGCAAGTTTTACCTGAAACGTTGGTGGCTGTTAACCAAAGAGATGCCAATAGGAGTATGTTGCATGCTCAGAGTTCTTCAGTGGCAAAGATCACTGGAAAAAGTTAAAACAGCCAACCCCCATGCCATTTACTAGCCTTGTGACTTAAAAAAGTCATGGCTTAGACCGTGACCCCCATGTTTAGACTCTGACTCAGCAACAGTTGAATCTGTACAGCTGGGGACATAGAAATTCACAGTGGGAGGGAACAGAAATGGGCATGAGAATCTTTTAAATCTGTTTTGTTACTAGGGAAATCCTAACATGGAATGGCATCCTGGACGCTGACCTTTAAAGGTCCCTTCCATCCCCTTTTCTGTCATCATTAGAGTTGTTCTTTAAGCTCAACGAGCATAAAAGAAATACCTACAAAAAGACTTTGTTTTATTTTGGGGAATTCTGTTTTTAAATCACTAAGAACTAGTCATTACTTAACATGAAATTAATCTCTATTTTGCTATTGCAGAGGCTATAGCTCACCTTGTCTAAATGGCATAGAAAAATCTCATTAATGGCTCCTTTTTTTACCCTCTCTCTCTCAAATGACCGTAATCTTCCTTTCTTTAAACTTTCTGTTCTGCTAGTTTAGGAGGCTCCCCAGGGAGGCAGTGAAAAATCACAGCATACAAACCCAAGCATCATTTACATAAGCTTGTTTTTCTGTTTTAATGTAAGAGTAGAAATTTATTTCTAGAGAAGTACAGGTTGGCTTCATTTATCTTAATGAGTTGTTGCTTCACATCTTTTCTTTTTCCAAGGTGGAAATTTCTGCTTCTTTACAGGGGCTGTTGTGGAAGAGCTGGGATTTTTTTCATTTCTCCAATTGTAGCACCAGCCCAACAAGCTGACCTTGTTCATGACTGGAGTTGCTCATCTGCCACTCATTCATTTATTATATCTTTTCATTTGGCATATGAATTTAAGATATCTGACTTACTCTAATCGCTTTGTTCTTCTGTCACCACCTGGGTTAGATGGGTCTTTGTATCCACAGCTTTTTCTTGTGGGACTCTCAGCCCTACCCTGAAATTTGTGCCATAAACTGCTATGATTGCTTTAATAATATAGGATGTCATATAGAAGTTTGTCATGCTGAATGAAGTTCTCTTGTATTTAAACTTTCAGGGTGTGAAGATACTTGACATGATCTCCAAGCAAAGAATTACCAATGTGCCTCGAGATGACATAAGCCTTCGCCCAGATATGTATCCCTGCAGCCTTTGCTGGAAGGATAATTTAACGCTGATTATTGGCTGGGGAAATTCAGTAAAGGTGCAATTACCTGTCTTTGTAATAAATGCTTGCTGTTATCACAGAGAAACAGAGGATTATTTCTGAAAAGCAAAGACAATCGAAAAAAATAGAATTTGGTTTGACTACAGCGTGCAGAATTCCTGCTGCCATAGAAATGTCATTGGACTGACCCTCATGAGGAGAAGGAGTGATAGACACCCAGCGGTCAGACAGATCTCTGTGTGTGAGCAGGCAGTGAATGTAATCCTCAGGGGCACTTCTCTGTGCCTCGGAGAGATTGCCTCTTTTGAAAGCTTTTAGTGGGCTGTTGAATTAATTTCTTTTGATTAGCATTAAGGAAGAACAACTTATCACAAGGTGTTTTTGAAGGGGGTTGTTTTGGGGGCTGCGGAGGTTGTGACTGCTAGAACAGCTGCATGATTTGGGCCAACCATGGTACAAAAAGGGATAGGGGGGACAGGCTGCTTGGGGTTTTGTTCTGCTTTCAGCAGGGACCTGGCATTACCAGCTTGCGCATTGCAGACTGACTATTACTTGTTCAGACCAGCTCCTGACATGAGTTTGTTAGAAGCCTGTTAGCTGTTTTCTAATAACAGCCTACTACATCACTGCACAGTGGGAAATTAAAAGTGCTCAGTAGGAGTAGATGGAAAGGGAGGGTAAAGTGAGGTAGGTGAAGTGTGAAAAGCTTTTGGAGCATTAAACTTAAGAGTTTTACAAATTAGAAGGTTTGCCCTAAGTTTGGCATCTGTCTGCCTTGTATTGCGTGTGCTTCACAGTGTTTGGGGATTGGCATTTCTTTGTATGTACACACTCTCCTTCTGTTACTGGGAGTTGCAATAGCATATTGTTACTGACATTGTAAGGTAATGAGACACAAGGTGTGAGAAGATAGCAAAACCAAAATCAAATATATGCTACTATGAAGAAATCACAGTGGGCTGTTGTTTTCAGACTTCTCTGATGTGGTCCATCAGAGTGGACCAACAGAGGCCAGCTGTGAACTACAGCTACAACCTTCCTGTCTGATTTTCTTCTTCAGTGATGCATTGTCACTGTTGTACAGCCTGTGCTTTTCGAAATACAGGGAAGTATGTCTGAGAATTCACAGAAACTCCTTACTGAGTCAAAGTTTGTTTCATTTTAGGAATTAGAGTTTGTTCATCATAATGATCCAAATCTCTGTTTCCTAGATTTGCTCAGTGAAAGAACGGCATGCCAGTGAAATGCGTGACCTTCCAAACCGCTATGTGGAAATAGGTATGATTGCATCAGTGTGCTCTTTCTCAAAATTACATAAGCTTTAAAGGTCTGTACTCACATTCTAGCCTGAAAAGCTGTTACAGTTCAGAGGCAACATGTATTTGTAACATAAATGTCTCCTCATTTTCAGTTGATGAGGTTGTCATAATGTCCTCCTGCACTGTGAGGTTTTTGTTATTATTTATTTGTGGAGTCTTAAATTCTGTGATCATCTAAAGTCAGAGATCCTTGTGTGAACAGTAGATGTCTTAACTTACCCTTCACACAGATTCCTGCAGAGAACTTGGTTTTCATCTTGGTTAAATGATGGTCAGTGTAGTAGTAAGGAGAAAATAGATGCTACTTTATTCGATTATGTGTTGTTTGACTACACTGCTTATAATGTTTTTTTTCTCTTTTTTTTTAACATCTCTCCTATAGTGCTAGAAAATTGATTTGAATTCCTTTTTGTTGCCTTTTATGCTTCTGCATTTTATGTTCTCCTTTGCTTTCTTATTTCTCTAGTTTAGGTAACATGAATAAACTTAGTGCTAATTAATGGAAAAGGTCTTGACAAAACCTGTGTATTAAAGCACAAAGTGGAATTTAAAGGAAATTTGGAGGGGAAGAGGGACACAACTGAAAGGAAATACCTATGAAGAGGTAGTGCTAGGAAGATAAACAGGTCCTCTGAGACTCTGCAGACCAGAGCAGGCAAGTGTTTGTAAACTTTGGTGCTTCCTTGACCATAATGACATGAGATTGTAGGCAAAGTGTTCAGGCAAGATCCTGACTCATGTCAGGTTAGTCTAGTGCATGGCATAGCTGTATAATCTGATTTCAGCAAAGAACTGTCTTAAAATAGCTTCTGAAAATCAACTAGGAGACTTGTTGAATTCTGTAGAAACTCAGGATAGTGAGAGATGGTGGTATGCCTGACAGTTAACTGAGACCTGAATGCTGCTTGCTGGTTAAGATTGCGCTGTCCCAATAGAATACTTAGCTGTGGAATTCTATGATATTTGTGATATTTTTGTCAAGTAGAGGTTCATTCTTGAGTTTTAGCCTCAGATCTTTTCTGTACTTTTAAGTAGCTTTTAGAAAATAATTAAATGGAGATGTTTAATGACAAGAGGACAGAGGCAACTTCTACTTCAGCTGTAATGAGTCTACGTGGAGGGAGCTAGTCTTGTGTGACTGTCTACTGGAACTTCATTTAAATAAGAAGTAAAAAGCTCTCCTCAGATACTCAGGTGTGGATGTGAAGGTTTAGAGATTTTTGTGGAAGTAACTTTCATCTCACAACTTTTAGCCTAAATTCTTCCCTGTGTTCTTGACGACTGGTGTTTTATCTCACTTAACCTGTTAACCACGTGCTTCAGGGTTTTTTTTCTGGTTTCAGGTCAAAGCACTGTGACAGCTCTGCCAAATGCACTCATTGGAACGTAGATACTAGGTTGGGAGGGAAGAGAGATGCACGTTATTTGTTCAAGTCTCAATAGAGATTTCAATAGCTTCTGATGCAGTCACATAGAAGCTCTTCCTGAGAGCTGTATGTCATGCCATAGCATCTATCTCAAATTTGTTTCAACTTCTCAAAGGCATAGCTGGAAAGTCTGGTATTATTAATGAACAGGCCAGCAACCAGTGTAGTTTTTTGTGAGACCATTAATATCTTAAGTGGATGCATAAGCTGAAACACTTCCTTAATGTAAAGAATTTACACAAGGCAAAAATAGCCTTCAGTGGCAAAATGGCTGAATATCATTCAGATGTTTTGACTCATAACATCTTGGCAACATACTTATGAAAAATGAGACCTATAACATACTATAACTTGCGTCACATTTTTGGGTGGTTTTCCACCCTGCTTGTACAGTTTTGCACCTGGCCTGAAAAACAGAAGTGGAGTAAGAGACTTAATGGTCTCTTGTCTGCTCACTACAGTAATACATATGAAGTCTAGGATAATACAATGTTTTCTCATGTCTCAACAGTATCAGATTTATGCTCTTTTAGAGCCATTCTGTGGGCCTCAGAGTGCCACAGTAGTATCATAGTAAACTGTGATGGCATTAGTAGATCATAAATGTTTCCTCAGTGGTTTGCAGCTCAGTGAATACGGAAACAGACCATTTCCTGCATTGCAAGTCAGGTATATAGGATCCTGTGTAACAAGGTCCTCCTCATCTCCTATTTCTATCTTGACACATAGCTATACTTACTCTTAGACAGGAAATAAATACAGTGTCTACTGTGATGCTGAATCCGATGGCCCATAATGTGGGAAAGTCACACCACTGCCAGCAGTTTGATTTTAAAGAAGATAATGCTGTGATTACCTATAAGGGAAATCAGATGAATTATACAGGTTTCATGCATGGAGATCCACATGGCATTGCTAATTTTATTTACATCCTTCAGTACATTGATGGTGTTTTTCTTCAGTAATCTTTTCTGTTGTCTCTGGTTATATGTTACAGTTTGTTGCCTCTGTGGGTCTTCATTCAGTGTCGAAGATAAACTGCAGTGAAATGTTTCTATTTAGGTTTAAATGTATGTTAGCTGAGCAGATCCTATCAGTTTAGCTCTGTCAGCTACTGCTGTGAAGTTAGTGTATTGATTAGAAAGTATTGGTATTGAATTACAGGCTTAACATGGACTAAATGCCATTGTGATCCTTCTTAAAGAGTGCTTGACCTCTGTGCTCTCTCATGATGTGTGTACAAAAGCTGTAATGCTGGACAACTTCTGGTCTGAGCAAGGAACCCTTCCTCAACTGGAGTCCATGAGAAAGCTGGTTGTTAAAGACCTAATTACCACTTTGCAGTTAATACGATGCCTTTTCAAAGTGAAACGGGGCATCTCATCTTCAATGTCCTTGTCAGGTAGCTTGGGATTTTATATACTTCCGTGGAGAAGTACTTTATCTCTGCCTCAGTTACTCACGTTGTTAATGATAGCAGAAAACAGATTAATACTGGAAGTCGATTAAAAACTTTGAGTCAATTAGAGACTTCTTATTCCATTTATTTTAGCCTAAATTTTATCTGAGGAAGCTCAGCTTAATTCCAGATACCAACCAGCCAGCAATGCCTCGTGAGCAGTTGGCTTCCCTCTGCGCATCCCAGGTTCCCCATGAAACAGAACCGTGGTTTAAAAATGACATGATTTGTGGATGTGCTTGTAACAGAGCATCTGTATGTTTTGTGAGGGAACTGTTGTATAACTGCGTGGCAGGTGACCACCAAGCATTGAGATTTGCACATTTATATCTGACAAGAAAACATGGGAATATTTTTTGGTTTTGCTTTTACAGTAAGATACTGGGATCTACCATACCAGCATCTTTATACAGAGCTTAAAGCTTAATTAATGAATGTGACGAGCAGGAAATTAACTGTGATTGAATGCCATCAACTTTGGATGCTGATTTATGCAAACATTTCATTGGAGCAAGCCCTCTACGCTCTGAGAAGCAAATTGCCAAAAAAAAAGATGAAAAAAACCCAACCCCTTTATAGAGCTGATTCCACTTAGACTTGTGCTCATCTTGTTTTGCCACAAGCCAAACCAATCATTTATAAATATCTTGATTAAAATTAGTCCAGACTGTCAGACTCCCGAATATTTTCCCTGTTGGTTAATGAAGGTTTCTGAGTTCACTGTGTAATGGAAGAAAGAGTTTTCCAGAAAATCAACTTTGAAGCTTTGGAACTTAAGCTCCTGACTTTCCAGTTGTCATCAGGGTTTCCACGGGATTTCTTTAAAGGTTGTGCTTGTCTGTAACTAGAGTTGCACAGGCAATTGCCATATTTCTAAAGATGATTTTTATTGCTGTGTGAGATGGAATAGGGGTAAGATGATTTCAGCACCATGGTAGCGCTTCTATTACTCACAACCTGACTGCACATAAACCAGCAAATTGTAGCACTGCCTACAGTAGAAAAAGCATTTCTGTAATTGAATTGGAAGTGTATACCCCACCAGATGGGTGATTCCTGGCATGGTGAGGTGGTGGTTGTTTTTAAGCCTAGGTGGGGTTTTTTGTTCAGTGATTATATTCAATTAATAATATCATTTTCATTGCCCTACTTTGCTTTAATGAAAAAGCTCATACTTTGTTGTGTGGCATTCAAAGTTATACATAGAATGATTGATTAATGGTTGCTAAATTTTCTCTGAAGCTTTTCTGAACCTTCAGCACTTGAACAAAAATAAATTTGAATATGACTTTTCCACCTATTTTGATAACAAATAAATAGTAGAGAGTGTGAATTCCAAGTTTGGAAGCATCGATTTTTGTTACTCATTGGTGTATTGAACCCACTATTGATTTTTTGTCTTACCTTACTACTTCTCCTACTGAAAATCAAGGAAGAAGATAACCCATTAAAATGCCATTGCAATATGTACATGGTTAGGTAAATAGTTGCTGGATTCCACATGGGTTAGTACAGGTAGCAAATTTGCAGGAAGTTCTGAAGATACTCAAGGCCAAATAAAGGACCATCATGTAGGTTGCTTCACTGCTCCTCCCCAGAATTTATAGTTCCTTTTGAGTCACAGTTCATATTTCTTTAACTGGGCACATCCACCAGTTTATTTGGTTAAGCAACATAAACTTCTTTCAGTTTCTGTCCACAGCATGTTTGTATCTTTAAATTCCAGGGGAATTTGTTTTACAGAGTTTGGGTAAATAGCATACCTTGTATTGGTTTATTTCTGTGCTATGGTGTGTTTAATACATTTTGCTTAATGAGCAACAACAACAAAATATTCTCAGGTTTCTTTTTGCTTCCTGGTAATTTCTTTGACAGCTGCGGAGTAGATCCACTGTCAGCATATCTTCCATCTTCTCTCATGACAGGCGTAAACGTGTATGGCACATGGCCATACCTCGGTCATTCCCATTTACTTCAATACTACCTTTGTTTTAATTGGTTTGGATCCTTTTCAAATTAACAGCATTTCTGCAGTGCCTCGATGTTGGATTTCTTTCCCCCCTCTTGATCACAACGAAGTGTCCAGAGAGCAAGTCAAATTAACCTATTAGTGTTCTATGCAGCTATAGCTTCTATAATATTTTTTTTTAGTAAGACTTTTTTGATTAGCTGCATCAAAGGTTTTTACCAGGTCAAGCAGCACTGTCTATGCCAGCCATTCTTTGTTCAAGGCTGTAGCGGCAGAGCTAGAGCATTGTGTTTCAACAAGGCCTCTCGAGGAGCATGAGCTGAGAGAAAGCTGAAAGTGAAACCAAGGAAACCAAACTCTATTTAGAAACAAAGCTTGAGGTGATGATTTCTGTTTGTTTGTTTGTTTTAGTTGGGCAGAACAGTACTACTGCTTGATTCCAAATGCACCATTAGGTGGATGTTACATACATTTTCATTGGCAGAGGAACCAGAGTTCAAGTGAAAGTCAAAGAAACACCCATGGCTTTTCAAAACTGTCCCCATGATCTTTATAAATGTATCAGTCACTGTGCTGTTTTCCACTGCAAATTCAAGCCACAATATTTTATTTACCTTTGCGAGCCTTCTGTTGTCACTTTTTAAAGCTGAAATGAAAGTTTCTTTGCTTGTTCTTCTAGCCAGCATCGTGGATTTGACTGGTTTTTCCATGTTTTTTCTCCTGCCTTCCATATTCGTTTCAAATGCCAAATGCTAAATTGTACGTAAGCAATAATATATATTATGTAGATGTTAGACATGGTTTGTTTAAAATCATCACTCAGAGCAACACGTGACACAGTTGAACTAATCTCATCAGTCTTGGAGGCTAGAACAAAATAATTATGTGCAGGATTGCAAATGTGAACCTTTTCTTTTCTAGAATAGGTTAAGTGCTCTACCCTTGTTCCATGCTTTAGTCCCCCAGTGATGTCAAAGTGTCAGCAGTCATGAAGAGAAAACCTGTATTTGCTTATTCATTGAGACACAGGTGTCAAATCTGTACTTAACTTGGTAGTATTATTTGTTCTCCTTTAGCAGGAGGACAGTTATTTCTCCTGTTCTTCCTTATTTCCTTGGTTAAAGAAAATCAGCTTTATTTTTAGCGTCATAATGTTGCATTTTCTGTTTGCTTTGCTAAAATAATTAGTAACTATTTTAGTAAACAGTAGATATTAGTAGTGGAGCATGCTAACCAGTAAGCAAGGAAACTTCTTTTTTCCTCCTTATGCTTAGATTCTCCTAAAACCATGTTTTGGGAGAAAATGATGATGCATCTGATATTATTGTAAAAGATTATAGGTGGAAGTTTTTCTAACATAAGCACTTAGCTGATTCCTGGTTTGGGCCCCCATGAGGAAAGAGCCCAGAATGAAGGCTGCACTGTAAACCCAGCAGAATAAAACAAAATAGCTGTTTCTGTGGCAGGGGTTTGCTTTAATGAGGTTTTTTGTAAATCCAGTTCAGCTCTCTTTTTCTTTCTCTTTCTCAAAATAGTCATCATGTATTTAGGCTCAATTTCAAGACCAGTTTTAGGAAGTTACATTTGAAGTTTTATGCACAAGAGAAGGCAGTATTTAGCCATATGTTTTCCTTGTAATGAGGGTATCTGTAAATCTTCCTGTGATGTTTAGAGTGATGATAAATAAATAATGATCTCTGTGTTTTCATATATCATACCAATAGATGCCACAGATGTGATTCTCATATGGCCACATGAACTCGCTGCAAATATGCAAACCAATGAAGTTGTTCTATTTATTGCCTATTTTATGAGTTTGGTTTTGGTTTTGTTTCCTTTTTTCCAATGTGATTACTGAAAATCTGGCTGACCATTCATTTCACATGTTTCATCTCTAGCATGTCCTGGAGCACAAGCATTTTTTTCTTGCAAGCTTTAGTGGAATTTAGTCTGTTAAGTCTAACTTTTCATCTTGCTGATCCAGCTGGGAAGTCTGTAGGTTTGTTATATGTACTGAGGCTTCATTTCTCTGAAGTACTACTGCATGCTGTTGATTGCCACTGAAAATAAGGTGTGTGTTTTTTCTTAGGGAGCAGTTCGTACTCATTCATTTGTGTAACAGTCTGTTGTCTTTCATGTGTTTCAGTTTTCCAGTTTGACACGGAATTCTATATCAGTGGACTCGCCCCTCTCTGTGACCAGCTCGTTGTCCTCTCATACGTAAAGGAGATTTCCGACAAAACGGTACTTGTTTTTATGGTAGAGTTTCTGCACAGCACTATCCTGTGAGTTGGGCCTGAAACCAGTCACACAGATCTGATTATCTGTGAAAAGAATTGTTATGTGCTGATAGTGAACAGTGCTCAAAACTTCTCTGACCTATGAAATAGTCAGTGGAGGTCATGTTGAAGGCTAATGTTCTTACCTTTCAGAAGTCCTGTCTGGGTTCCTCTGTTTCTTGCAGAAGGCAGAGAAGGTTTCTTCTGGATAGTCCTTCTCTCTCCTTGTTTGATTCCCACCCCACCTTCTCTCTCCTTTTCTCTCTTTCTTTCTGCTGTTTCTGCACCAAAGGAGATATAGAATCTCTTTCTACATATCCCATAGGAGGGGCTTTCTGACACTTGCATCTCAGAAGTGCGAGTCATGAAGCTGGACCTGGCAGGGGTAACTGTTGGACTTGACGATCTTTAAGGTCTTTTCCAACCTAATTGATTCTATGATTCTATGATCAACTCAAGCAATAAGAGTCACTGTGGTGGGGAGGGATGCATGATTGCGAGCAAGCGGCGTCATGGTCTCTCTTGCTTCCAAGACCTTTAGTTGTGTTCACCCTAATATGTGTATAGATAGAAATTAGAATTCATGTCAGCTGTTCTGACTGCAAGCGGGTGAGTGCTGTGTCTGTCTCCAACATTTATTTCATATTGCCAAGTAAAAGGCGAGGCAGTGGAGGAAATCCTTGAAGTTGCAGTGTGAGAATGGCAGATGCTCTTGATCATCTCTTTGATAGTAGGTCTGCATTAGACAACCATCACCATAGTAACCTTAAGCAACTGGGTGCACAAGTTGCTAGGCAATGAAATGCTGTAGGTTCAAACAAATGCTCGAGCCTGCAGAAATCAATAGGGTTTGCTTCCAGCTCTGCTGCAGGATGTCATATTATTATTTCTTTATTTATATTAAGGAGAAAAATAATGTCACAGCAGTGTTTTCCCCAGAGAGCCAGTATAGTGGCCCTCTAGTGTGCGAAGAGTCGGTGAAAGAAAAGGAGCAAACAAATGAGTAAGGGAGGAGGAGGAAAAAGTGCATGAAGTGCAAGGAGAAGCAAGGAAATTGGGAAGCTGCTGTTAATGAAGTAGCAGCATGGGAAGGAAACTAGTATAAAGAAGGTAGTGGCTGATAAAGGTTAAAGCCACTCTGACTGCTTCAAGAAAGAAAGATGAAAAGAGAATTTCAGGTGATACAATGGTAATAGAACGTAGGAGAAAGATTCTTTTTTTTCACATACTTGTTCTTAATTAGCAGAATGCTGGACTCCTCTGTCCTCTGCAGGGAAACAGGTGCTCTCCTCCCTGACACCGTGTCTGTGCTCTGGTGTGGTGGGAACCCCTCTGTTAGTGTCTTGGCTCTGTGGAGCCTGAGCTTGCAGCAGAAGTGCTCCTTGCTAAAAGTACTGTTGGGTTGTGAGGAACGCTGTTCTGCCTATGCTTGATTTCACAGCTTTCAAATGACAGCTTCCTGCTTGTTACAGATTGGAAGAGAATTGAACTCCTGGCTTGCTTCGATATTTTTCTTTCTTTTTTTTCTTCCTTCCCCTCCTTTCCCCCCACTTGCACTAGAACAGTTGACTTGGGAAAAGACCTAAGTGGTGGTGCTGATGAGTGGGTAGGCTAGAGCTGTGTAAATCCACTTTGTATGTCTCTTTGCTCTTTCATTCTGTATTCTGTTATAATTCACATTCAGAAGTATGAAATGAGGGACTGTTTTATACCTTGACTTAATTGAAACTCCATCTCGTTGAAGACAGCAGTTTTCCTTGGATAGAAGATGAAAGTGCATGATACCGTCTTAGCATAACCCTCCTGAAAATTCATCAGCATAGCAGGAGTTTTGGATTATTCTCAGATTATTTTTTCCCTACTGCTTCTGGATGCTTAAAAGTGCAAAATTAAACATCAGCTAAAAGAAGCCCAAGTTCCTCTTGGTACCAGAATATCATTGATTTTTAGAGCTCTGTCCTTCAGGGCCTGAACCCAGCTGAGATTTTGTCTTAAATTGTACTGTTGCTTGTTGAATGCAATGGTTGATGATCATCTGTGATAGCCTTGAAAACTTCTGTGACCAAGAGCAGAAAAACAGTGAGCAACCTCAGGGGAAAGGTTAGACCTGTGTCTTGTCTAAGCCTCCTTCTCCTTGCCTATGTTCAAAGGAGGCAAGCCAAGATTAGGAATAACTTCTCTTTGTGTTTCAGGCATGATTACAACTACTCTGTTGAGCACAACTTTGCAACTTTTATGGCTCACAGCTGAGTACCCAGTGCAAAGTAATGGACCTTGGGGAATGTTTTGAGCTGTTGAATTTCAGCCTTGTTTGTAGGTGACCATCAGTTGGCATTGCTAAGGTAAATCATGTAGATGCAACTAAGATGTTGGCATTTTTCTAGGAAGTGGAGTGTTGTGCAAGGCCTAGACTGGATATCGTACAACCCCTACCAGAGTCATGTGAAGAGATCTCTTCTGATGCACTAACAGTACGAGGATTTCAGGAAAATGAGTGTAGAGATTATCATTTAGGTAGGTGCTCTTAATAATGTTTTGGTTTATTTTAATAACTTGGTTAAAAAAGACCTGATTTGGGAGCACTGAGCCTCCCTTTTCATTTCTATGTCATCTCCTTGAATAACTGTCTAAAACTGCTTATAACACAGAAGCGTCAAGTGGAAATCCACTAGAAGCAGTTACATGAAAGAAAACAAATGTGTATATTTAAAATCATGATTTGTAAAACTATTGTGTCAGACATACTATGGAAGTCAGAAATAAAGATTTCATGTAATGTCCAGTATTGTGGGAAGCAACATCTGTAATAGAGATGTATTGAACATGTGATCCATATGAATTGTGTAGCTTTGAGCACAAAGGGCTTCAGGAATGGTGAAATGAGTGGTACAGCATCTGGAAAAGCTGCTTTAGAGACAAAGAGGGAATAAATGTCATTTCAAATGTAAAATGCACCTGGATCAACTTAAAAGGGGCACACTGATATTTAGGTTCCCTGTGCTGACAAAGCTGTTGGCATATAATAGACCCCAGAATGGTAAAATGTAGTGAGAAGAAAGGATGTTTTCAGTAGGAGATTGGCAAGTTCAGCCTCAAATGTAGGTTTAATAACCTAACAGGCAGGGAGATTAAGCCAGAGTCTTTTAAATAAGATGGGATGGTTTTCTGATACATGTGTTGTAGTTTAGAAAGATGCATGGGAAAGCTGATGCAGGATTCCTTGGTGAAGATTATGTATCCTGTGTTATACAGAAACATTCCTTCTGGCTTTTAAAAACCATGAATCTGATGTTTAAGCATCTTCTCTGGCGGCATGCTTCAAATCACAGGCTTGGCAGGCCTCTGTGTACATCAATGCCCTTAAGCCACAAGAAACAGTGTATCTCCTGATCTCCAAATATCTCAGCTGCTATCAATAGAATTGGAATTTCTTTATACCCATCCCTAAGCAGAACATTGATGTCCACAGTTGTACTTTTATGCTTAATGACTATTCTAGCTAATCTGACAAGTCTAAATATTTGGATGGCTTTAAAACAAGCATCATTTTGTGAATTGCCATTTCAGTAGTGTATTTGTATGTATATAGAGATACAGAAAAAGGGTAGGGTATGGTTTTGTTTTCCGTACCTACAAATTGTTGATGGTGTTTCTTCATGGCTTCTGTGGAAATAGTAACTATTCTGAACAGTCATCTTCTGTGTTTGATTTTACCTTTAAGTACATTTTTACTGTGAGTTTTCTCAAAAATAAAGGCTTATGGTATAAGCGAATGCATTATACATATAACCTTAACTTATAGCATTGCAAATGCATTGCTGTAATGATGTGCTGTGTCCCCAGGGGTTATGGCATCTATCATTTATGCTTTTGATGGCCTTGACCTTGATGGGGAGGATAAGTTTATTGCAGGCTATGTAATGTAATAGTCCTCTAAAAGTATAATAATGTGTTCTAAACCATCATAAAGTTTACACGTAGTGGATGAATCAGAATTTGCAATAGGCTGTAGTGATTTTTTTTTTTTAAAGATATTTTGCCATTTAAACCCGTTTTAATTTATTGGGGAATACAGCTTCCCAACACGCATGTTTTGCAGGAGCAGCTTTGCTCTCTTCCTTGCATCTCCTCTTTTTAAAATTCCCCTCAAAAGTATACTAAAAAGCAGGGTTTTACTTAAGGAAAATACTACTACTGCTACTACTAAAAATAAAATTATATATGCATTTGCAGAGTATTCAGAAGGGGAATCACTCTTTTATATCATCAGCCCAAGAGATGTGGTTGTGGCTAAAGAGCGGGACCAAGATGACCACATTGACTGGCTTCTTGAAAAGAAGAAATACGAAGTAATCTTTACAACATTCTTTCCTTCAGGCTTTAATGGTTTGGAAATTGGAGTGGGATGAAGAACTTTGCTAGGTTATTTGGACTGGATAGTTTGTTCCTACAGTCATTGACTAAATGCTTATAAAAGGCGGGAATTGACTCTCCATCTCTCTGGAGAGTTAGTCTTCCTACTGAAACAGCTCATCTGAATTGCACCCAAGTGAGGTAGCTGAATTACATGCTGTGAATACTGCTCTTGGCATCAGATGTGAAATGTATTAGCTGTCACTGAAAATTATTAAAGCTGGTTTTTGACTTTAGAGCAGCAGAGCAGTTAACTAATGAGCTATGTGGGGTTTTTTTCTAGATCTATCCCAAATAAAGAGAGAAGGGAAATGGACTTGGTGGACAATATTAGGTTTTTCCCATTCCATATTGCTTCTACTATAGAACAAAAAGGTTGTGTTAGGGTACTGTGCTCTGCTCCATTTACTTACCTTCAGTATTGAAGCTCTTACAAGTAAAATAATATGGGCTCAAACTGTAGGTATTGGTGCTGAAAGTAGTGTTACAAGAAAGCAGAGTCAATATTAAAAACCAAGGGTGTACAGCTCCCTTGGAAAAAGCAGCTCAGTATTTGGCTGCATAAATATTGGTGTGTTTAAGCATGTATATCTAAACATCTAAACCAATAATAAGTTCTTACAGATGATATCAACATGCACTCAGTGTTCTGGCCTCTGGTTTGCTGCAGTTAATGACTTAGAACACTTGTTATGGAGCATAAAGTAACTTGCAAATTCTTATTTCCACGGTATTTGTTGGGCACCCAATATAAGAAAAAGAAAATATACGTGGAAAAGCCATTCAGCACGTGTTCCTTTTGTTAATGCAAACATGATATTCCTCATGCATATTTGTTTAAATCCATGTGGATGCTTCTGCATCTCAATAGCAAACTCGGATGATGAGTGCAGTTTTGCAGTTTATGTAAATCACAGCATTTGGTCCCTGAAGACTCCAGTAATTTCCAGCTGACAGCTGTGTGTGTGCCTTTATGAAAGCCAGTCAAGGTAGTAGATAGCTTGTGTGTTACCATGTATGTTAAAAGCTTTCATTCTGTTTGTCAAAGTGCCAGCTTTGTTTCTGTACATTTGAAAGAAGTAGAAGAATGGCACACTTAAACATAACATTCTGACTGGAGGAGACTTTGGGGCTGGGGAAGTCAAAGGTAGCCTTCTCCCACCCCCTTTGTGATGATTTTCACAGGTTTTGGTAGCAAAGGGTTCTCATTTGAAAATGATCCAATGCAATTGCATTGTCTGTTTCATTGTAATCTTGCGCTTTGATCCTAATATAGTAATGTGGAGTGAACCCAGATGGAAACAAAAGTAGTTTTCTCTTTGGTTGACTGCTTTTGTTGGAGAATGGATTCAAAGCTGTTCATCCAACCATGGCATTAAAAATTCTAGTTCTTCAAACACGCTGCTCTGAAATACAGTTGATTTATGCAGTTCTAGAGCTTTCTGTATTGAAAGTTGGTGTATTTGGCTTGTATCTCTGTTTTCTGCTTTCTGAACGTAGGAAGCTTTGATGGCAGCTGAGATCAGTCAGAAAACTATAAAGAAGCACAAGATTTTGGTAAGTCTCAAAACTTCTATTCAAAACAAAATACCTGATTTCTTTTAGAATGCTGTGAGATGCATTCGATTTCTTGGTTTCAGCTGCAGAACAGGAATGTTAGTATGTGAAACACGAAAGGATCTGGCTTTTTTGAAGGTGCCATTGACATTAAGAAGAAGAGAATTCCACTCTTGATTGCTGATAGGGTTTTTGTTTGCTTTTACTTTTGTATTAAGTTTGCTGTTGTTTCAAGTAATGCAGTATTACAGTATTAGAGATTGGGTAGGGGGTGACATATTTCTCTTTAACTTTTACCTTGTGCATGTGGCAGGGTTTTGGCAGGAGTTTAAAAGGTGCAATTGGAAGACCTTTTAAATGTGATTGAAATTCAGTTGCAGTTTCACATGTAGCTCTCTCATGTTGCTTTGCAATTCTTACTACTTTACATAGTTAAGCTCCTTTTCTCCTGTATAGTTATTTCCCATGGTTTGTAGTCCCTTCTCAGAGCAACAAAGGGTATTGATGTTTAAGGCAAGAGGGGGGAATAACTTGATAGTCACAAGGGCATTGCTTATTTTAGCTCTTTTTTAGGTCTTTGTTTAAATTGACCTCGATGTGAACATGTTGGAATTTCATTAATACTGCTGCTTCTTTAAATGGAAGTTTTTATTTAAGTACAAAGTGTTAAATGTGTTTAGATTTTAGCCAGATTACTGCTATAGTTTGCACGCTGTATATCAGTAGGTCTTAAAAACTCTGTGTAATCCAGAAGTTGAACCAAAACCTAATGGCATGGCATCACCCATCACAGAGTTTGTATGATTTGTCTATTCTGTGGCCCTTGCAAAAGATGTGAAAAGAGGTCCTGGCAATTCATTAGTTAAAAAAACCCACTTTTCTCCTGGTTTGCAGAGATTAGTTCTGCAAGGATGAAATTCAGCATGGGTGCATACAAGCAGAGTTGTTGAGTGTTTGGTCTCTAATGCAAAACCCATGGAATGTGTTGAGGAAAGAGATGTTGACATTGAGCCTTAAGTGAAGGATTAGTGGTACAGGGATTTAAATCAACTCATGCTCTCGCTGCCAAGCAGCAATTAGAACAATGACACCACACTGACAGTCTGATGGTCCTGAGGATATTTTAGGTTGCAGTAATGGTCACTGTTCCTCTACACCACTTGAGCAGCATGCAAGGGTCCTCAACGACCACAGATCTACAGCTCCTTTCCATATACTGTCTTCTCTGCTCCCTGGGGAGCTGGCCCACAGGAGAAAGAGGCTGCCAGAAATCTTCACTCTTGAGAATGGTGAAGCTGAAAATACAAAGGTGGTTTGTATAGTGAAATGAAATCCTAAAATTTGGTGTCTATGCATGATTTTTTTTATTATTTTTTTTAAACTATGTGATAAACTTCTGAGAAGGGGAATTTAGTATGTAATAATATGTAATAATCTTGCTCCGTTCTTGGTGATTCCTTTACTTTATGGAGCAGCACTAGGGTTTACGTTCTCAACCAGCATTTTTCCTACCTGCAAACTTGATATTGGCAAAGTGTCTCATACAGTGGCTGGTGGTTTTCTTTTTGAGTTAACTAATGCAAGCACTGAGCCATCAGCTGTGTGTTTGGAACAATCATTAATATGTAGAGGTGGCACAGTCTTTCCAGCATCAGTGAGATGATGAGAGTTATTTAAATGAGTATCTTAAATTGCACCCATGAGCAGTCTATACAGGTATTTTGTGTTGACTGTTCTCTGGGCCCTACATCTAATGGAGAACTTGGGGTATCCGTTTAGGGCCTGATGCTTGACTTAACAGCAGTGCACACAGTTGGAATGATAGTTATTGTGGCAAGTTAAGTAGTAGACTTCCAAGCTTTTACAACTAACTTTTTATTTGTATACCTTTTAGGACATTGGCTTAGCCTATATAAATCATCTCGTGGAGAAAGGAGAGTATGACCTGGCTGCTCGGTAACTTACTATTAATGAATTTCTTTTCTGGCTGAAGCTTGTCTGTGTGAAGGGGGAGGTGAAGCAAAAGCAATTTGTTCATTCGGAAGTATTCAGTGATGTTGATTTTCTGTGGGTTCCAGGCTTTCAGTATATACAGATGTATTTCTGTGCCCTGTATTTGCTTGCCTTTAGTGACCCGAAAGTTACTCTAAAGTTTGACTAGTATTGAAATACACATTTTTGAAAGTCACCCTTGATCTTTCAAAGTCATGCTAGATTCTCAGAATTGAGATTTTCTTTGGATTTTGATAATTCAGTTTACTAGTGTGTCATTGGCCTCTAAGACCATCAGAAAATAATGTGGGGTTATGTGGATGTAAACAAAAATGTCAAATATGGGTATCTAAAATAGGGATCAGAAATTACCTAAGATTTGTGTTTTCATGTAGGTGAGCATATCTTTTTAAGTGCAGGGACACCTTCCACTAGAGCAGGTTGCTCCAAGCCCTGTCCAGCCTGGCCTTGAACACTGCCAGGACTGGGGCAGCCACAGCTTCGCTGGGTACCCTGTGCCAGTGCTTCACTGCCCTCATGTAGAAGAATTTCTTCCTAATGTTTAATATAAATAATCAATAGGGATGAATGCATAGTAAGTTGTTCAGTCCTCTTGGATGCAACAAAAATTAAGATCTGAAAGGAGGAGTACCTGGCATACTCTGCTTGAAGCAATGGTTGCCAAAATAAGTCACCTTTGAAAGTAGCTTGATAGGGAGAAGAAAGGGAAAGAGGATCCCTTGCAATCATGCTTCACATTTGTATTATTCTATGTACCTACTTTTGTTCTCTCCCCTTTTCCTTTTCCTTCCAGAAAGTGCCAGAAGATTCTTGGCAAAAACACGGAACTCTGGGAATTCGAAGTTTACAAGTTTAAAGAAATAGGTCAGCTGAAGGTAAGTTAATTTCTGTCTCTGGACTCAAGTCATTGGCGTGCTGTACTTCCCCTGTGTTTTGACCAAGTATCTAAAGGTTCTCATTTCATGGCCCTGTTGTGGTAGCCATGGTTTCAGTGTTGCCTTTGAAGTTCCTGACCCAGATCTCTAGTTGTTCAGTTGTCTTTCAGATTGATGTTGATATGTTAACATACATCAAAACAAAGTTGGAGGCGTAGCACGTCCAGGTACTCAGCTACCTATTTTTAACTTATTGACAGCCCCTAAGTGAAAGACCCATCCTCAAGGCCTTTAATTGCAAAGATGCTGACAGTTAAATGCATCTTTCCCATTTACTTTTCACCCTCTTCTAGTGTCTTGAAAAATCCTACCCTAACTCTTAAGGAAAATAAGAGGGTGGGTGCCAGCCTTTCCTGAAAATCCAAGCCTCTTGTAACAAAGCTACAGCTTTAAGTGCTGAAGAATAGTTAAATTGCAAAGCAACAGGGAAAACCTATGCTGCGTGCTAGAAATGGTGGCAGGAAAGAGCAGCCTGCCCTGTCTTGTGTTTTCCCTGGTCACGAGCCAGCTACCAGAACAGTACACGTTTCATATGAGTTTCTCAGTTAATAAATTGCCCAGGACATAAGGCTATAGCGTTGTCACTGCCAAACCAGTAGAAAACATTATGCACACTCCCTTTGGTAACACATGTACGTTTATTCCTGAATTTTATGTCTTCCTATTCAAACTCAATGAGCCAAAAAGGACATATTATTAAGATCTCACAGCGTGCATCCCTTGCTGGTTTTGAGCTGTTTAATTCCGTTCAAAGAGCTAAAGAGTTTCAGCATTAGGGTTTTCAGGATGTGTGGCTTTTATTTTAGAGCCACTCCAGTGCAAGAACAGCCTTGCCTTTTGTGTGAGTTATTAGTGATTTGGTGCACTCTTTGCCACCTTGGAAGATGAAATCTCATATTTCTGTCTCTCTATTTCAATCCAATAAAGGACTCGAGTGCAGGTACAGGTGAAATTTTTATACACTGCTTCCTAGTCCTTTTGGGTTTACGTTGTTCTTTGGATGCAGCTGTCTGGAATGGATGTTTTCTTGTCTCCACTTATGTCATCCAGCAGACTGGAAAATATAAAAATATTTGCAGGTTTAGTGCAAAAACATCTCTGTTAAATTGCTACCTTTCTAAACAGTTGGTTGTTTTCAGCCCCTTGAAAGTGGACTTAGAAAAGCATAGGATGAATCCATTATAATATTCAGCTTCAAGCTGCAGTTCTAGAAGATGCTTTTCTTATTTTACTATTTCAACCACATAATGACTTTTCCTAAGTTCCTAAAGATACCTGAATATCATAAAGGACGAACTAGGTTAAGCCAGATCAAAATGAAGAGGTTCATGTAATGCTTGGGGTCACTTGGGTGCTATTTGCAGTTTTTACCTATTTACTCAACCACTGGCTATTAAACACAATAGTCTAACGGAGCTGTAATGGCTTTAAGCCCTGATGTGCAGGCTTCATTTGGGATTTGGAGACAAAGTGTATTTTGAAAGGGAATTTCCTTAAAGAATTTGCAGTGCGTATAAGCAGCTGCCTGAAATCTGATGTTTTCAATCTAATGTGATTTGCCAGTAACTAAGGTGGTGGTAAAACTAAAGGTTTAAGCTTTCCTTTCTGCAGAGGGATTAACTAGTGATACCCCAGTGTCAAAGCCCGTGGGGTGAGTGTCTTGCTTGCGGGTGTAGGGGCTTTTTGAGTGTTCTGTACTGAAAGGTTCTGTTTGGCCAGCAGAGGCTGCATTTTGGTATCTTGATGCCCCTTGTGTCATTAGTGAATGTCCTCTAGAAAACCTTTTTATGGCAGTTTCCAAATTTTAGAGCCTTGCAGTGATCTGCTCCTCTCCTCCAGCAGCAGTGGCTTGATGGAGTTACGTGCTTGTCCCTAAGTCATTGCAGTGTGAAGTCCAATGTCTCAGCTCATACAGTTAAGGAAGGTGGATTCAAAGGAAGATGCCACACTCTGTGTGCGCTGGCCATTGTGGCACAAGGGATATGTTCCATTCTGTTGACTCTGCTGCGACAGCAGTGACTTTCAGCAGGGGTGCAGGTTGATCAGCTAGCGGCAGTAATGCTTTAATGACCAAAATGTTGGCTAGAGGACACATGAAAGACTTTAGCTGTCTCTGTTGAGCATGGCATAGAGTAACATTATCCAGACAGCCCCTTTCATCACATAGGTATCCTCTGAGGAATAAATAATTGTTGTTTGGGCTTATCGGTGAGGTGGTTTAAGCGATCTCATGGCAACTTTTATATCAGTTTTGTTGTGTATACCCTGTCCTTATACCTACTGATCAGAAGTCTGAAAGCAGGTGTTCAGAAGAAATAAAGGAAGAAAATATTTGTGTGTATAGTATCTTTATATAAAGTCACTTTGGCTGTGTGATTCAGGAATTGATACAAAGGCATCCAGATTCTGGAGCTTTTTGTCTGTTCTTGTTCCTTAACTACTGCTTAGAAATAAAATGGAAAGAGCGTGTAGCCACCAGCATGGGTCTTGGTTCACCTTTGTGCCTAGGCTTAAAAATAACTTGGATGCTTCTCAGTCTTTGCTGAGCAAGGGAGCCATACTGCAGGAGGTGGTTGTGCTTTTCCTTCAAGCAGTGGGACTTGGGGCAGGAGAGATTTCCTTCCCGAGGCAGCCTGGCCCCCATGCAGCAAGGCAGCTCCACTGCTCCACAGCTCACTGTGCGGCCGAGCTGCAGCCAAGAGTTGCAGCAAAGCATGTTGGATGAGGCTGTTCATTTAGGAGGTAGCAGGAAGGTAGAAAGCAGGAATGAAACCAGCCCTTGGAAAATGCCCTCTGCCTTCAAGTCTTCAGTTGATGTCCAGCTTGCTTGCTTTATGGTCAGAAGAGGCTTTTTTATGAGGGGGTCAGGAATATGATTCCCCAGGGCAGCTGGCACAACCATGCCCTGATTTAGCTGTTAAATTCCGTGACAGATGGTGGGAGCTGATGTTGGCAGCGTGCTGTGTTTCAGAGACTGGCCAAGCTTGAACAACATGGGGAGAGAAGAGGACTCCTGTGAGCAATGAACTTTTAATTTTTGCAAAGTCATTAACAATGCTTTTTTTTATTGGTCTTTTATTTTTACCTCCTGTTTCACCCACAGATGGAAGCTTGAATAAAATATGTAACTTGAGCAACCAGTTTGATTTAAATACTAGGAGAATTTGTTGTGAATACCCATTGCTATCTCTAAAACTGCAAAACCCCCAAAATAAAGATGTAGTGAGATGTTATTTCTCCTGCTTTGTTCAAACAACTTCACTAACAAGATGCTTCTGTACCATGTGCCATTAGTGGGCAACAGGCAACATCTCTTGAGTATTTAGAGGAATTTCTTCAGCATTGGCCCTTCAGCTACAAACCCCAAAATCCCAACACAGCTGGCAGCAGTAGGGTTTACTTTGGCAGGTAATAATCTTGGCCCCTAGTTGTGTGGAATAATAGTGCTAATAAGATGCTGTGCTGAAATTCCAGGGTATGAGCTGATTTATTCTGGCAGGTTCTCGTGTCCTGCCTGCCAGAATGCAGTTCCTGAACACCCCCTATAGAGCAGCAGATCACACACCTTCTTCACCTTTTCCATGGAGACGTGTATTCTCAAATTAGTTTTCATTTGGGTATGTAAAAATAGCTGGCAAAATGGAAGCCTGCATCAAATGTAGTGACCCCACAGGAAGACATAAATCAAAAGTACCCATTTGTCAGCTAATGAATGCTGATACCATTGTACAAGATACAGGACTGAGAGTGGACAAAATGGATTGTGAAAACTTTCTTCTTTTGAGGGATCTTTTATGGGCTTTGTTTTCTAAATGACCAGCAGGAAATACTCAGACTTCTCTCAGTGCAATGGCTGCTGCTTCCGTTCTAACTAGTATCTTACCACCTACCTTTCCAATGAGAATACTTTTAGGTAAGTAGTACATGTGCAGTGTGTGCAATCCTAAAGTAAATAGTGTCAGGGTACTGCTTACAAATATAAATATGCAGCGTTTCCAGAGCATTTACCAAGAGCCATGTTTTGCACATAGCTTTGGTTTTTTGCTTCACAATTCTGTTTTCCTGTCATCGGTGTACCAGGATGTTACATGTCATTCCCCTTCTGACGCTTTGTTCTCTTTGTTCCTATAGGCAATTAGTCGTTATTTGCCCAGACGGGACCCAGTTTTGAAACCTCTGATCTATGAAATGGTCCTGCATGAGTTTTTGGAGAGTGACTACGAGGTACTGTAGCCTGACATAGCCATGTGTAATGGTTACTGCCACCCAAACACCCTCAGCAGTGTTGAATTCTGACAGCAAATTCTCTGTTGTATTCCAATATTTATTGATGGACAGTTCCACAATAGTGAAAAGATCAAAAAGATGAATTTTGGGTTGTTTTTAAGAGAATAAGAGGAGTGTTCTTCAGAGCACTCAAATAGTGTCTCTATTATCACTTAGAAATACTGTTATTTTAGTTTGTTTAATGTAGCGTAAGTGGTTGAGGTGCTGCACAAAGCCCATAGCACCTGAAAGAGAATCAGCCTCATGAATCTTAATAACATTGCCCTAAGAAGGAAAATCAGTGCTCTGCACTATGCACATCTGTGGGCACATAAAAGTGGCTTAGAGGTGAAGCCAGCAGGTGTCATCTCAGAGGCTTAGCTGAAGCTTTGATGTTTTGAATTGTTCCTGAGGCAGTTCTTTCTATTTCTGTTACAATCTCTTATACTTTTAGGGGTTTGCAACCCTGATAAAAGAGTGGCCTGGAGATCTGTACAACAACACAATCATAGTTCAAGCTGTAGTGGATCACCTGAAGAAAGATCCACAGAACAGGACTTTGCTGCGAACGCTTGCAGAATTGTGAGTATGATTTTAAACTCCTGTTACAAAAAGTAAGCTTGAAATAGTGTCCTATACTTGATAAGTATTTGCCTAACTCTCTTAACAGAAATATGTCTACAGAGTATCAGCTTTCTCTCATCTCCACTCTGCTGATTGCACCGCTTGCCTATTTTTCCCCTTCTTGATAAAGTGTATGCTGAGTATGAAAGCAAAGAGTTCAGTATGAGATTGGATATACTGCTCCTCTTTCCAAAGTAAATAGCTAGCATTCAAATAGGAAGCCTCTTTTGTGAAGTGTGCATTTCAGAATTGCCCACAGGAAAGTCAAATGATGGGGTTTTTTCTCCCACAATTTCACAAGTAGTATATTTAGGTTTACTGCGTGGCTGGAAATATGACTGGAAAATGCCAAAACTGGTCTGGTTCTAGGCTCCTTTGTACCAGGTTAAAGCTCTTTGGTTTTCTCAGCCTGATCAGCATCAGTTCTTTTCATACCACTTCTCCAAAGAAAGTGGAGTGACTGTCTATTGCTGTGTTACAGTCTGTCCCCAGGTTGTAAGAAAACAATGGTTTTTAGCTCTGAAGAGAGTTCCAATTAGTTTCCAAAACCAGAGAAGCTAGCATTTTGTGTGGCTTCCCCTGTGGTCTGAAAATGGGGAAACAAAAATGCAGAGAAAGAGCCACTGGTCAAAACACAAATGTGGTGGCTGATACAAACAGAATTGAAAGTAATGTTGCCCAGTGTTTTATTTCCCTTTAACAGAAATGAATCACAGCAACTATTTAGATAATTATCAAATGAAGTAGCATCCTAAAATGCTTTACATCCTAGATTTAAAATTTCCCTTATAAGTGATGTTCCTACACTTAGATATATAGGATCACATATATTATAACATTGTTTTCTATCAGGTATACTTATGACCAACGCTATGGGAGAGCCCTTGAAATTTACCTGACTCTGAGGCACAAGGACGTCTTCCAGTTGATCCACAAGCACAATCTTTTCAGTTCTATCAGAGACAAAATTGTCCTACTCATGGATTTTGATTCAGAGGTATGGTCTTCCTTATGATTTTTATATCCTTTTTCCACTAGAGATATTTTAATGGATTAAAAATAAATGAGCTAAACATGGTGTTGAGGCAGAGAGTGTGTTTCCTGTGTCTGGATACATTCTGAGGTAAGGAAGAAAATGTTTGCCTAGAATGCAAAGTAGTTGCTTTGTATTTCCATTTGAACGTCACTCACAGTGAGAAGAGTGCCAGGTAGACTTTCACCATGATATTCTTTCTGCATTTCTAATAAAGTAATGCTGTTAATAAGCCAAAGAAAGGAGGTAGTGCATTTATTATGAGGCATATATTAAATGTGCCTTCCACACGTCCTTTACTGCAGTCAGTCTGCTTCTGAAAGTTTGCAAGATTATTAACCTAAATTCAAATAACGAGTTAATGTGCATTTTATACTGAATTCTATGTTCTTTCTTCCCAACTGGCTATAAAACCTCATCAAATACTATTTTCTGTGATCCTTGGGGGAAAACCAGCTAGATGTGCTCTTTTTTCAGTGCAGTGCTGGTTGTTTAAGTACTAGAGCTAAAATGTGGAGCCATGTCTACCACAGATGATTGGTATGGCCATTCTAAAATGGGGAAAAAAAGAGTATAATTCTTTTTTTTAAATAAACAGATTCAATTGTGTCAGGAATCTGTGGGTTTGTATTTTTTGAGGTTGAAGCAAAATTGCTTCTTGTAAGAGGAAGCAGAATTGGAATCGTGGTGGCCACCGTGGTCTTTTCTGCTTGTGTTACTGTATCAGTATGCAGATAGTTTGGGGGAATCCAGTTGTAAAACAAGCTGCTTGTTTCCCATACAGCCATCACCCTGCAGTTCCATTTGGCCATGGGACAAATAGTATTTCTGTATCATTTGGCAGTGGCCTTCTGTGACCCATGATTCGATGGCATGCTTCACCTGCAATAGAAGTGCCCAGTATTGACTGCTATTAGCATGGCAACTTTAGGAGAGGTATTCTGAAAGAATACATGATGTGTTCTCCTGTAATGCTGTGCTGTTGGGGAATGCTAATATTATGCAAAGTGCTCTCTGAATTACTGTTGCTGAAAAGAGTAGGCCTGCAGTATCTATCTGATACCCATCAATGAACAAGCATAATGCTATATAGAATGTGAGAAGATGTGTGTACCTGTGTATTAACTGGGTTCTTTCTCTTTGCTTTAGAAAGCAGTAGACATGCTTTTGGATAATGAAGATAAAATTTCTGTGAGTATATCGAGGCTGTGGCTTGGCAGTCCAATGTTTGCTTGTATTACCCACCCGCCTTTCAGACCTGTACATGTGATGTTTGTCACAGGTTTGCTAATCCATTGGGGTTTGTTTGTTTTATTTCAGATTGATAGAGTTGTTGAAGAATTAGAAAACAGGCCTGAGCTACAGCATGTTGTAAGTATCTCTTGAGCTGAATAAACTCTTTGCTGGACATGTGTTTTACAAATATGGTCTTCCTGTCAAAGTGCACATAGCACCGGAATGTCATAAACCATCAGAGCCAAACTGGCTACTTCTGCTAACCTATTTCTTAACATGGCCATAGTGTTCTTACAACAGTAAAATAGTTTTAAAAGGTGAACTTGTGAGTAGTTGATCACATACTGCTCATTGTTAACACACTGTGAGGTACTTCTTGTGGCATTGCAGACACTTGTGTTCTCTGAGCAATTACTTCTTGCTTGTTTCCCTCCTCTTTCCTTGCACAAAAATGGTGTTGGGTGCAACTCTGAAGCACGTTTTGCTGATCTGTGGAGGCAGTGAACTGCTTGTCTTTCTAGAGCTGTAACTTCCATATGCTGCAGGATTGTTCTTGTTTGTACAGAATTACAATATCACTATAAGGCTGTGGCTCCGCATTGCTATTCCAAAAGCACCGCTTTGGTTTGAATGGGCTGTCAGTGGAATGTGTAAGGTGTAACCCTGGGCTTGGGTTGGTTCAGGGAGGGAAGTTTAACTTGCTGCAGTGTACAGGTGGGGCTCAGGGCATTGATCTGGTTTATGTGTTAGAGATCTGATTATACAAAGCAACTTTATACAAAGCCCATAGCCAAGAGCTTTGCAAAGATAACTGACCGTCAGTTTGTGGGAGAGATGCATCAGTTTCAAAGTGTGAAGCCTACTTCCTTTTGAAAAGGAAGTGGCCCTCAAAATTACTCTCAAAGCTTTCCTGTGCCCATCTAAGGAAGGAAGGAGCTTTGCCACAGGATCTATACTTCAAGGTTCTTTGGTTAAAATACTTTGTGGTAAAACTTTGGTCTATAGTTATCTCTAATGGTCAAATGTACCTAGATAACCAAAATGTTTAATTTGCCATACTTCCATAAAATTCATAATTCCATGAAATTCATCATCTGGTAGTTTCCTTCAAGGTTAAAGGACAGTTACTTAAGTGTTGCTGACAACCTGGTTTATAGAGCTGGTTTTGGAGACTGCTGTGATAAGAGTACTTCAGAAATATATAGTCTTTTGTGTGAGGATTTAATCTCTGTACCTTCTAGTATGGGTCAGCACATTCCTGAAGAAATTAGGAGTTTTCATTAGTGGAGAACAGATAATATTATATAATCAGTATTAATGGCTTTGAGTTCTGATTCTCATTTTTTGATTTCTAGTACTTGCACAAGCTTTTCAAAAGAGACCACCATAAAGGCCAACGATATCACGAGAAACAGATCAGCCTTTATGCTGAATACGACCGTCCAAACTTACTGCCGTTTCTCAGAGACAGCACACACTGTCCGCTAGAGAAGGTAAGCCCAAAACGTAAACACAGGCCCTCGATTTTTATGTCTATAGCTTGTAATGTTGTAACTGTGTCTGGTACTGCCCTCTACTGCCAAAAGAAGGGATCCTTTGAGTGTGTGACCATCACCTGCAGCAGCCTGGTTTGCAGAGCTGGAGGATGGCTGAGACCTTCCTCTCTCGGCTCACAGGGCAGGAACTGATGGGGATTTTAAATGGAGAAGTTCAGAATTCACACTTGATGCATACCTGCAGCGTGTCTGCTCATCAGTGCCTGGCCTGGCTGAACAGCAGGTTGTGGTTGCAAGAAATCAACCATCATTTTGCCAAATCTAGGATTGGTCAGTGCTAGATCTTGAAGAATGAGTACCTATAACTGGAGTTTTTCTAGCTTTGTATTCCAGGGTCCACAGTTGCTTTCAAGTCATAGACACAATATAACAGTCACTGAAGTAGCAGAGCTAGAAGTACTTTGTCTTTGTACTTCTGCTGGTAGACTTGGGGTTGTACAGAGAACCATGTTGCTACCTTCTTTAACCTTTTTATATTTTCCTTTTTTGTTCCTGTCAAATGAAAAATGAAATAAAGTGCAGGGCAGTCGTGGTATTTTTTCCCCTCCTTGAATTAAAGTAAATCACATGGAAATTTCAGTTCTCCTCTTTAGCTGGGTCAGTGTTTTATTATTGGTTGCTGTTAATGGCCAAGCAAAGCAGACTTTGTGAAAGGATGTCTCTCTGCGTGCAGCTATAATGGTGACACCAGTGCAGTAGTTTTAAATGTAATGCTGAATATTGCATTTTATGTGGTTGATACTCAAGAGAACTAGTACTGTTCTTGGCATTTGCATGCTGTTGTCTACTGCGCAGCAGCAGGAAACACTGGAAAACACTTTTGTTAAGGTTGCAGGCTTGGTGTTTGAAACTTGCACAAAACTCAGTTGTCTTAGGGGACTTGTGTCTACACTATTGGCTTATTTGTTCGTAAGTCTGATTCTCTTGTAGATTTTGCAAGTTAGTTTTAGTAATTGCAGATCCAGCCAATTATCTTCAGTGATGGATGGTGCAGAAAAGTGCTGTGTGTAAATGATACAAGTATTTTGCTGGCACTGCTTTGCTGAAGTTATGGGCTGTGAGAAGGAATACATCAGAGACCCAGGAACCTTTGGGAGGTGTGAGAAGCAAAGTGAGGAAAAAGGATGTTAGAAAAGGTGTCGTTCTAACCTTAAATTAAAATGTTGTTATGTTTCAATAAGAAGCTAAGGAAGAGAAGAGAGATACCAACAGTACATAAAACTTAGTTGAATTTACTGTCACTGCTAATTCTGTAATTACCCTTCTTACCATACATATCATATAGTAACATTTTTTGCCACCGGAATCTTTGTTCTAAGGAAATAGAAAGGGGGCCAGATTTTCTCATTTATCAATATTTTCAGTTCCTGTGAAGCAGATTCCAGTGCAGTGTATGAGTTACAAAAAGCCATGGTTATTATGGCTTTAAAAAAAATTATAAACCCGGCAAGAAGAAATAATTCTTGCTCTTTAAAAGTGCACTTTATTCAGGTGCAGTTCAGCAAATGTTTTACAAACTGAACTGAAAGAGAAGTATGCATGTTCCCTGTTTTCCTCTAGAGGGAGCATGACAGTCAAGAAACGTGCAGCATCCAGAGCTACTGAATACTTGGTACTTCGTAGTGCAACTTCTGAGTGGGGAATAAAAAAGGCTGTCAGTTGTGTTTATAACTTATTAGTATTATTCATAACTTCATTCCCCTGAAGTATCCGAGTGGGTAGATGTTCACCTACCTCTACCCTAAAATTGGTTGCCCAGTTCTCTAGTCTTTGTAGTAACCCATCTGAAATAATTTGAGAATGGAAGGGGAAGTTAATTCCTACCTACATCTTTAGCTGTATCTTAAGTGTTTATAGTTTTGATTTCCAAGTATGAAAATCTTTACTGGTGAATAGTTGTCTTCACAGGAATGCCATGCATCTTGAGTTTGCTTTCTGCTTCCAAACTGGAAGCAGACTTGGCATCATTTATGGCATACCAGCCCTGCCAGTTTTCAGTCAGTAAAAAGTTGTTGGTAATCAGTTTGGTAGTTTTGGTAGTTGTGTTAGTGTTTTTCAGACTCTGTAACTGCTCATGAGGGTTTTTAGCCCTCAGGGCTCTAAACCAAATTTCTAAGAAATGCTTCCTCCTTATTCTTTCATATTTGCATTGGGTTAATATTGAGTTATCTTCTTGGAGGTCACTGGTACAAAATTTGGAGAGCCCTCTCTGCTTCCCAAAACCATTCTGGTTACCCTGAGGAGATCAGCAGTCTTGTGTTGTGAATGAATATCAGGCAGGCCTCCATCACTAGAGACCTCATGAGTCCACCCATGGGAAGCAAGTCTTGACAGCAGATAAATTTAATGCATTTGGGTTAACCAACTTTTGGAAGCAGAAGAAGGAAGTTGCCAGTAAGCTGAAAGACATTGGCATAATCCAGACTGAAATACCAGTCCTGTCCTCAGATTTATTTAATCTTGGAGAAAAATAAAAGGAAGTGCCATGGAGTTTCTCCTCTTCATTAGTGCCAGAGAACCTGACGGTGCATATTAAGGGAGCTGTATTCCTATCAAAATGTGTAATGCAACTTCATTGAAAAATATCTTCAAGCCTCTTGCAGCATTTGTGATCAATAAAATATTGTGTAACGTGGTTCCCTGTGTTTTCTTTTCATCCTCCCTTCCCTTAAACTCAAGGCTCTTGAGATCTGCCAACAGAGGAACTTTGTAGAAGAGACAGTCTATCTTCTGAGTAAGTAACACTCAGTATGATGAATTACAAGATGCTTTTAATCTTGTCATAAAGTTTATGCAAAAAAAAAATGTATGATGTATTACCTAATATCATTTAACATGCTTTCCCAAAGACAGAGGTGGTATGGAGTCAGTACAACCAAGTAACAGCATTTAGAAACTAAAAGCACTGACTTATTCATATGATGTCTTAACTCAATATTTTGTGTTGTTGTGTTTCTGATTTGGCATTTTTCTGGGGTTTTGGAATCTCCAAAACTGTCAGTTTGAAGAGAGGGGAGAAATAAAACATGTTTTATTCTGAACACATCTCAAACTTAGTGTCATCTTTTGGTGAGGTGGAAGATTTGCTTATATTCCCCTTCTTGTTTTCTTTTTTTAATAAAAGTAATTGTAAATGAACTCCAGCAGCAGGCCAAGGAGTCTGCCTCTGAATGTCAGACATGAGTCATGAGCAGAATGGAAAGCTTTTCTTTAATCAGTCTTTGTTTTAATAAGAAGAATTATTTGTGGAGCATTTGAGAGCAGAGCTGGATTTACACATGGATTCATTTAAAGAGTATTTCAACCTTTCTGCTACTTGTTCTTCCTCCCTCCTCTCGTTTTCCAAGGGTGTCAGGTGTGCTAGAACTGCGAATTAAGAGTGCCCATGCAGGCTCATAAAGGGGGTGTTTAATGTCATAGCTAACGCATGCACGTACACACACTCCCCTTACTTTAGATGTTGCTGCAGCTTAGAACCCGTAGTATGACCGAGCGCATCCTTAAGCAGGCTCCAAGTCCCAGTCCAGCAAAGCATTCCAAGCACTTGTTCCGATTATACTGGTTGCTCTGAGATTTGCACTCCTACCTCAGATTAGATTAGATTTGATCTTGGTTTAATGAGTCTGAGCAGCTTCACACTTATAAAATTCCTGTCGAAAGCTTCTTAAAGGCATTGTGCATTGATAGGTATTTAGGTTTTATGATCTCTTTACTCCTTTATTTCTTTCCTTATAGGCAGAATGGGAAATAGCCGCAGTGCCTTGAAGATGATAATGGAAGAATTGCAAGATGTAGATAAAGCTATTGAGTTTGCCAAGGAACAAGATGATGGAGAACTTTGGGAAGATCTCATTTTATATTCCATCGACAAACCACGTAAGCAGGATAGTTTCTCAGAAGCTTTGCATGTGTATTTCTTTGTGTGTTTTGTTTGTGTAGTTATGTCGCTAATGACAAATCAAGGGAAGAATGGTGTTTTTAATTTGGCAGAATGAGGCTTTATTTTTAGCCTGCATCAAGCCACAGTCTGCAGGCTTGATGAGGATGTTGTGTGTCTGCTTATTGCAGCTGCTTCCCTTTGAAATTCTGAAATTGAAGAGCCCACACCTCAGTAGAATAACTGATTTGGTTTGTATCTGCGGCACAAAGGTGGATCAGTAATAATGAGTGCATTTTGCCTTTCATCCGTTATATGAATAGCTACTCAACTTTAAAGTTTAGATGGAATCAGAAAGTGGCAGAATCTTATAAGCAACATCAGTTTGCTTTTCAGGAGGCAGATTCAGAGGAGATCATAGGACTGAGAAAATAAAGAATTATTTTAACTATTCCACTCCATTAGTTTTGCAGCCTCTTCTGAGGCTTGAAATCAAGGCTTTAAAGTCTCTTTTGGGATCTCTTTTCCAAAGGATTGAATGTCTTGTAGAATTACTGTCAGAATATGTATCTCTTCATCCCTTGGCCACTAATTCTGAAAGGAAAAAGCAACCAAAATCCCTAAGTCCTTTAGAATGGCATTCTCAAGTTACCCATACTTACATGCAGGATGTCACTAAATGCTACAATTCATGACATCTTCAGAGCAAAAGGGATTCAAAGCATATAGAATTCTCTCAGTTTCATCTGTGCATACATAGAGCAACTCCACTGATGTTCTCTGGTTTGCAGACTGAAGAAAACCAGAGTCTTGAGGTTCATCCTTCCAGTGTTTCATTTAGCCAGGTACATGTCAAAAAGCAGAAGACTTCTTTTGTGTCACTCTCACCAATGTTTAGAAACGTGTTGGAGTTGGGTTAAGTGGTTGAGGATTTGGTTTTAAACCCTGGACCTGGGAATGGAGCAGTCACATAACGTAGTTAATTCTCTGGCTCTGTTTGCTCAAGTGCTCTTTTTATTGAATTCAGATGCATTATTTACTTGTGGGTTTGTGCTGGTTACTCTGTTAACTCTGAAACACCCTGGCAGGTCTGTGAATTGCCAAACTGTATCCTCTGCTCTCACCCAAAGGCCTGTATTTAGGTAAATACAGCTGCAAGAAACATATGGATGCTATGTAAGAGTCTTAGTGTTATCTCTTAGCAGAGAACTGGCACAGAATCTGTCAAAGCCTGTATCTTGTCACCAAAGCAACCTTTAATCAGGTATTTTGCTGGATTTTTTCTTAATTTCTTTGCCTTTTGGTTTTCACAGCTTTTATTACTGGCTTATTGAACAATATTGGAACTCACGTTGATCCCATTCTGTTGATCCACCGCATTAAGGAAGGCATGGAGATTCCTAATTTGAGAGACTCGCTAGTGAAAATTCTTCAGGACTACAATTTGCAGGTAAGTGTTGCATTCTTCCTGTGATACTCATTTTCAGAGAGACAGCAAGACCGCTTTGCCATTGAACAGCACAAGAAATGGCTGTCATGAAGTTTTGTCCATTCTGTTCAGACATCTGTTGACACTGTGGGATGCTACAGAACTAGAACAGAAAGGGTGGAGATTTGTTAAGACAAATAGTCTCTTGATGGCTTCTAGCACTTAAAAATCTCTCCCATGCTGTTATAAGCCTAGTGGGAAAGTAGAACTGGAATGATCTTGGGTGGTTCCGACTATTTTATACTACCTGACTGTCCAGTATTGGAAAGTCTCATGACCAGTACTTTTCATTCTGTTTCATATGAGGAGGCAGAACACAGTGTGCAGTCACTAAAACAAACATTCACCAGATATTAGAGCCATATACTAAGTGTCATACTAACTAAAGGAAAATGATCTTTTAAAACCAAATTCCTGTCTGTTGTGCAGAATGTGTTGATGTCTCTGCATTTATATAAAAAAAGACTGCTTGTTGCATTGTGAGAGTTTTTATCCCAGCACAATTACACAGATACGTGCAGTTTCCTCCATAACTGGTTCTGATGAGTATTTGTAAGAACTTACAAGAAGTGTGCCCATCAAAGTAACAATAGGTAGAGTTGCATTGCGTACTTTAGATCTCCCTGCTACAAAAAGAGGCCCAAACTTGAGTTCTCTGTGATGATGCTCTACACCATTTACTGAGAGACATAAGGATACAGAGCAGCTTGAATGCCTCCAGTGTGACTGTGTACAGCCCAGAAAACCAGCCCAGTAAGCAGCTGAAACTCCCAATTTTCTGATCCTCATGAATATTTGTTTCCAATCTGCTATTAGTCTTTGGACATCTCTAGCAAGTAGACAGGCTTGGTGGCTTTCAGTAAGGTCATGGTTGGTCTCTTACTGGGGCATATAAAGACTGTATCTGCTAGAACCTTCAGTGATGTCAGAAAGCCTTCTAAAAAGGCAGAGTTTAAAGCCTTTCCAAGGCTTTTCCCTTATTTTATTATCATTTGGGCTTTGTGTTGTAACTTCTCAAAGAAGTGTTTTATGTGTCTTGTTCTCCTATTACTTGTTATGTGCAAGGAGCTACCACAAATAAACATAAACATGTTTGCATGTGACACAGGTTGTAACATCCAGTTTTTACTTGACTTCATGAAATACTAATATCCTTCCCAAATGATACTAGCTAAATAGCACGCTACATTTAAGCAGTTGCCTGTGAATCTTGCTGCTGTCAGTGACCTGCAGCTTGCACTGCTCATCCTGCTGTTCCTGCCTTCAAATGTATGTTTTTGGGGTGTCTGCAGCAGACTAAGAAAGTGCTGTGTGAAGAGCTGCAGCTTTAACCTGCATGCAAAGTTTATTGCGTGGCTTCAGACAAAGCTGATGACATCGTTTTGGTCATGATGGGGAGGGAAGAATAATTTTGTCTTCATATACCTTTTAACAGAATTACTTTGGGATTAAAAGGCTGTATTTAACCTTCACAGTAATATCCAAAATTATTCGCTGTTAGCATTGAAATGCTTCATGGATTTCAAATGAATTCATTTTGAAGTAGATTTGGATAGCTCTAGGGCTAAAATTTAGATCTCACAGGAACAGTAGAAATTAGGGAAGCTTGATGTAATTTGTGCTTGGCTTGCTTGTAGGATAGCTAGACAATATAGCCAAAAAAGGGAGACTTTAGAGAAATGTGAGCTGTATCTTAAAATAAGACTGTTCCTGAAATATTACAGACAATGTAAAGTACACAGTTTATGAACAGATAATGTGTCTACACTGGAATGTAGAGATGCGATCACAGCTCTTCAACACTCACCTAAGTAATCTTAGACTGGCAAACTCAAATCCTATGGCAGGGCTGTTTCTGCATCCAGCAGTTTCATCATGACTGCTGCCTCATTAGCTGGTTTAAAACTAGTCTTTGGTATGTTTGTATGATGCCTGGTCTCACCTTTGCATCATGTTGCATAGGTTCACAGTGAGAAGTCCATGTCCTCTATGTTTTATGCTTATGTAAGTATATGGATGCAAATTTCCTAATGCACTCCTATCTTTGCATTAGATGTGATGTGAAACATGGGTAGGAGCTAAAAGCAGTGCCTTTGACAGACTGTCTTTTTGAAAACAATTCTTTACATCCCAGCAAAACCAAGTGAATCAAATTGAGTGGCTGTCAAAGCATGCCATATGTGGCTTACAGCGTGCATTAGAGAATCCAACAAGGAAGTCTGCTGATGCCACAAAGTTTGTTGTTTTTTTAATCTGGGATCTTCCCTGAATGATTTAAGTTATTATTAATGTTGGCATATAGCAGACAGGTTGCTTCACATTAACAAATTACCACCCTTTAGATGAACTGCTGTAACAGTTCTGTGATACTCCAAGCTCAGCTTAGCTCTGCGTGGTTAACTTACACCTTTGAAAAGGAGTTAATATCTGTTCACTACCAACCAAGCATGGAACTAATATAGAATTAGGTATTCTACTGGGTAAAAATTAAATGTAGATCACATGAGACTTTGTTCTTAAGCTACAACTTCATGAAAGGACTGTTAATTTGCTTTTTCTCTGGTGTTACATCTCTGCTTTACAAGTAGAAATCTCTTAAGCTGCATTGTTACTCTTCAAGAATACTCTTTATTTTCCCACTTCAGGAAGTGCAGTCTGCCACGAGCTTAAATCTGAACACACCCTTAGGTGTTCCCCTAAGTAGGAAAATATGTAAGTACTTAAGTGGTGTTCTGAATTGGGATTAAAACTCCAAGTGATTATTTTTCATTTGGTTGTTTTTTCCCTCCTGAGGATCATTTATTATAGTATTTCCTCTTTGTCGTCATCTGAGTTAATGTGTTAAAACCATAGCACATAATGGAGTGGCACTGATGTATTGCAGTGATGAAAGTTTATTTACTGCTGAAATAATACTGATTTTACTGTTTATACACAGTAACATCCATAGACAACAAAGTTATGAAGGCATAGGCAACAATGACTACGTTCTGGTTGTCTGCATTTTAGCCGGAGTATTTATAAGTGTAGTGTAGTCTAAATTTTTTAATTGTATTTTATATTTAACTCCTGAAATCTAGTTCTTTAGTGCCATGAATCTATAGCTAAAATAGACCACAGACTACTTCCTTTGAATTTATAAACTCCTGGAGATGCGTTGTCTTAAGGAGAAACCAGCTTATTTATAAGAAATTACATATTCCTAGCACAATTTTTACTTAATAGCAAATAGATCACTGTTCTTCCATCAGTGTGTTCAAGTTAACTAAATACCATTTAAACCTGTGGTCAGCTAACCAAATTGAGGCCAGTCATTATTGATACCCTGACAAAAGCTTAATCGTTTTCATTTTTACTGCTTGCATTTAAAAGTGTTTTCCAAGACACAGAGCCAAAACTCGGCGTTATCTCCATACAATTGGGAAGTTGTTGTAAGTGTAACTTGAATTTGGTTTCCATGCATAGACATTGCTTCTGTGAGGCTCATGAGGAACCTCTCTTCCCAATAGAAATTTACAGTGTAATTGTTCTTAAAACCTCCCTTAGCCAACACAACTAGAGCAGTAATGCTCCTATTTGAAAACTGTGGCAAAATCAGCATTTATTAATATTTCTATGCAAAATATAAATTCAAACTACTTTATTTTTTCAGTGAAACTATTGCTACTGACGTTGGTTTTATACAACGTCTGTGGACTGGAACTTACCAGTTTTACAATGGTTTGATCTTAAAGACCTTCTTTCTGGAATATGTTGTTGAACTTTTTATTTGCCTTTCACAGTCAGTTCCTTGGAAATGAAACTGAAAAAGAATTAAATAGTTCACACTTTGAATTTGGGCTTAACTTATGAATGAGGAATGCAGGAGCCTCTCTTAAAATAAGAACTTGCAGAGGGTGCTCAGAGAAGCTGTGGCTGCCCCATCCCTGGCAGTGTTCAAGGCCAGGTTGGATGGGGTTGGAGCAACCTGCTCTAGTGGAAGGTGTCCCTGCCCATGGCAGGGATTGGAGCTGGATGAGCTTTAAGGTTCTTTCCAACGCAAACCAGTCTGGGATCATGTTCAAGGTTTCTAAAGCATTGTATCATGTCTCACACAGAAGGCTGAATAGAAAAGTCCCCTTATTTGTGCACTTGTGAATTACGAGTTTGTTACACTTTCCAGGTACATAAAATAGGTGTCTTTTCAGCTTTAGTCTATACCTCAGTGAACTTTAGGAAATGCTTGTGGTGTTGGAAGAGATTTAAATACTTCCTTTGTTTCAGAAAGAAACACCCTTTGTATGACAGTTGTTAGAAGAAAACTTCAAAAGATGTTGGTATTTTAAGATTTCTTTTCCCCTAGTTTTAAAATACAAAAGCAATTTGTTTAGATGCCTTACCTCTAGATCTTGTGGACTGGCCATTTTATTCAAATGTTGACTTAGGAGTTTGCCCTTCATTTGAACCTGAAGTAACTCTGATGGGCAACAGAGATTCATCCACTCACAGAAGTCACATCAATGCAGTCATAACAGAGTTCATAAACAAACAGAAACCAATGATCATTCGGTGAATGCTTGAAATAGAACATGGAAAAAATGTTGGATTTTTGCTCCTGAACTTGACTAAGTTGCTGTTCAGACACCTTGGAGGCACTAGAGGGCAGGTGGCAGCTTGCACAGAGGGACATGTGCCTTTTGGTTGTAAAGACTAAAACTAACGTGCTTTAATTGTGGTTGGTTCATTGGCCTTGAGAAACTTGGACTTGTTTGAGTGCTAAACTGAATCAAGGCCTGAATTCATTCCCAGAGCTTTGAGTACATCCTTTCAAATAAACTGCATGCTGCAGTGATTTCCTTTAAAGATAGTGTTAGGCATTTGTAAATCAGAAGTTTTTAAATTAAATAGAAGTTTTTATGGCTTCTGATTTTAATTATTCAGTACCATCTTCCCTAATCAAGTCAGAAAATGAAGTAGGGTTCTTTTTTGCAGTACATGTTTTGGTTTCACGAGTTTTCATTAATTTGGTAAAAAGCATTATATCTGCCTAAAACATTTTCTGTAGATGCATCATGCTGTCCTGCTTATGCTTACAATGATGTACTTTTAAGGGGGGGGAAAAAGGTACCATTTCATCCAGAGTCTTATTTCTTCTCCTCAGAAAGGAGTTTCGTTACAGATCTATGCCTGACATCAGTGTAAGCCTAATCTTAGGCTGCACATTTATATACTTCTCCTTTTACTGTAACGAAGTTAATTCAAACATTCTTTCTCCCTCTGTTTCATCTCCAAATTCCTCTTCCTGCTTCTCTTTCTGTAACTCTTATATGATTCATCTCATCATTGAGCTCTTCAAATCTGTTTCTGCAGAAGTGTTGAGATTTATTACCTTGAGATTTGACATTTTACATTCTTTTTCGTGACTTTTCCTTTTATATAACAATAGCTGCTTACTGTATTCCATTTCTAGCAGAATAAGGTCTGATAAACAGTCATTGAATGAGGTATGGAAAAATCTCAGTGGGGTTTAAATAATGAGGGAAAGATAGTGCATGTGTCTGAAAAGATACTCCTGTTACTTCTCGTTTTCAGGGCATCAAACAGTATTGAGGTTTTCCAGTGACTTAATGATGTTTCTCCATTTATTTTTCTGTGTTTAAACGACACTTTCCTATTGTCACAGTGTATTTTAAGTAGAAAATAGTAAATCTTACTCTCTTCTTCCCGTTGTATCTCTATTGCAGCCCTCTTATTTACCATGCTTGCTTTTACTCCTTTTACTTAAGCATGGGATTTTTCACCTGCTTATGCTGAGTGCAGCTAGCAAAGTATATAGCCAAGACCTCATCCACTCTAATTTACTTACCTGTCTTTGTGATATAATTTGCTGGTTGAGAGTATTTTGGTCGAGCAGGCACTCATTCTGAAAGACAGTCTCATTCAGTTCTCCTTGCAAAGTGTTTTTAGTACTTTTTTTCAAAGCTAGTGACATTTTTCTATATTTAAACCAAAATTGAACATTCTCTGTTGCCCTTGGATAAAGTTGGAAGGGGAAAGACATACTCACATATAGCTCCTGATATTACAGATGCTAAGGATTTGTTTTCTAAGCATTTGTCTTGTAGAGCTGCATTCTGTTTCTGGTGCTCTGAGATGTTTTATAGCTCAGTGTGTCTTAATACTGTGTAATGTCATTTACCCACTGACATGCCCAGTTTGAAATGCTTATTGCTACTCAGTTTTCATTTTCTTAATGTATTTCAGATTTGCATATCGTTCTTGGCAGTGTGTCCTTGTTGCTTCACAATATGTATACAAGAAGATAGGGGTTTGGACAGTGTTTAACTGGCTGTAAAATCTATTATTCTACTACTTTTTAGGTATTTGCATTAGTATTGTGAACTATATTAGGATGCTCAATTGCAAATAACCTGGAAAAAGGAATGCAGATTGCCTCTTTATACGACTTTTCTGGTGGGGTGGTTGAGCTTACAATTGGCTGTGAGCTTCATTTCAGAGGAATTGTTGTCTTGGAAAAGAAATTTCCAAGCATCAATTTGGAAGGAGGAAGAAAAATCCCACACGACTGATGTGGGTTTGTTGTATTGTCAGACTTGCTTTGTTAAAGTAGAAAGGAGGCTGAGATTTTTGCTGAAGAGGAAAGAGTTCTGGACCTTTGGTTGTGTGGACATTTGGTACTGCTTCCAAAATGACGCTTCAGCTTGTTGGAACAAGCTAAATTTTGAATTTCTTTGTCTACAATTGGAAACCAATTGTGAGGGGCACTGTAAAAATTTGTCTCTGATGTAGTTTGTTAAGACAAGCTCATAGGAAAAAGATCATAATTTATGACAACAGTGTATTTGTAAAGGGTATTTTATAATGTGGGGATTTCATTTAGGCAGAGGTGGTGGCAACTGAAGGTTCCTCCTTTCCCTCCTTTATAATAGCTTGAAAAGTCTTAAACATTCCTTGTGCTCTCTTTGGCAGTGGAAACCCTGTGGAGGCATCCCAGGATAGCTGATACCCCATCTGTTAAACAACCGCTGTGTTTTGTTCTTTGCTCCAACAGATCTTGCTGCGAGAAGGTTGCAAGAAGATACTTGTTGCTGATTCTCTTTCGTTGTTAAAGAAGATGCATCGGAATCAGATGAAGGGTGTTCTAGTAGATGGTGGGTACAGGGGAAACATAGCCACTTTCAAGGTTTTGAAGTCTTGGTTTATAGACTGAAGCCACATGACTTCCTGCTTTGGAAGACGCCCAAAGCCTGAGTATCCTACCTTATTTGTAGAGCGTAGTAGGATACTAGCGCTTTCCCCTTTGAGAAGGAACTGCTTGTATCTCCAAAACTGCAAGATCCAGCATGCAGCTTTTTCCCTTAATCCATCTCTGCATAGCCAGTAACACATGGTGTCCTGCAGTTTGTCTATAAAAGTCAAAAATGCTTTTTAGTGCCAGCATGGATAGTCAATGATTAAAAATCTGCAACCAAAGCAAAAGCTACAAGATAGTTTTCAGAAATAGTTGAAAATACTTTGCAAGGTGCTCATGATGTGTGTGTTAGTACAAAGAGGCAGAAACTGACAGAAGGACACAGGATTAGAGCTTCTGCTACAAAATGCTGCAGAGATATCAGGTACACATCCTATGCTTTTGTTCCAGTTTGCCTTGTGCCTCTACAGCGCTGATCCTAAACCACCCCACTCCTGCAGTTCTGCCATCATTACAATCAAAAGATCTAAACATTTCTCATGCTGTTAATAGAAATGCTGCTTCAGTATTGCTCTTCATTTTTTAATAGATGCTGTTAGGGAGTAAGTAAATACTTTAAGACCAAGCACCATTTCTGTACTAGTAGTATGTTCATGCCTGCTTCGTAAAAAAGTAAACATGGAGTTTGTTAACAAAGCTGTTACAAGTTTGTTTTGTTTTTATAGAGGAGAACATCTGTGAATCATGCCTGTCTCCCATACTTCCTTCAGGTAGGATGCTTTTCTAGAAGGAAAAGAGGTTGTCTTTTTTTCTGATTACTTTTAGAGGAACTACTGTTTGCTTTTATTCATAGAAATGTGTAATAGCTTTCCTTGGTTAATCCCTGTATAAATATCAGTCTCCTGTGCAAAGTTTGCTCAGGAATTCTGATGTGGGAGTAGAGTCGAGTGTGAACTATTTTTGTTGCATTAAACCCAGATTGTCTTTCTTACTCTTATTTGACTTCCTTATTTTCTGCTTGGAAATACATGGCAGCTTTAAATTCCATCAATATACATGTTCTCAGAAATTATTAGAACCACAAATCTAAGCTGTTGCCACCAAATCTCCTCCAACTCTGTTGAACGATTTAGACTGAACTTGTAGATCATGACGTTTTATGGAATATACTTTTTGTCAGAGTGGTGGAACACTCTTGGCTTCAGTCACTGCTGTCGTGTTTGAAACAACTTATAACAGACTGTGGGTTTAAAATATCTTCTAAAATGAGTTTTGAAACTAGAAAATGAGGATATTATTTTGAAGTTGCACGTTCTGCAAGGCAGCTGTAGCTGAGATACACCAATATAGTTGTTGGGCATCTTAAGAAGAAAAAGGAGAATCTCATGGCGTCTTCAAACACGAATGTGTCAGACAAGAAGTATATATATGGACCTATTTATTTTTGTTTGCCAAATAGAATCAATTAGTTTTTAATCTGCTTTTTACCATATTTCACTCAAATAAAACCAATTACCCTATGATCATATGTGCCAACGTACAAACCACAGCAGTCACATGGTGATAGAAAACTTGGCAGTGATGAATGTGCATATGTTTTGAGGTATGCATGTTAAGGCAGTGGAAGCCAGGGAATTGAAAGTTAAAGAACCATACAATCAATCAGATTGGAAAAGACCTTTAAGATCATCAAGTCCAACCATTCCCCAGCACTGCCAAGTCCACCACTAAACCGTGTCACTGAGGGCCTCATCTACACAGTTTGTGAACACTTCCAGTGATTCCACCACTGCCCTGGGCAGCCTGTTCCAGTGAAGGATTGTGATGAGTAAGACAGTTGTTATTTGGTATGTGGACATATGTGGTATGTAGGCTTACAACTGAGCTAAGTATTCATGTGGGAATCGAAAGGCACATCATGCACTTAGGCAGCTTCTTGCCAAATTTCAAGATCATGGCGTGCAGTGTAGGCACTAGAACTGCTTAATGTTCTGGTTCTCCCCACACTACTAGCACAAGAATCTTTTTTGCTAACTTTGCTTCAAAATGGCTAAATTATTTGGTGGTAGTTTGCTGCTTCTTCCTCCCCAAATTTTGCATGTAGTACAGACTAACATGGAAAGTTTCTGGTGAAAAGGTATACAGCATTTAAGCCATGGAATAAAATTGTCTTCTAACTCCATCACTGGACATCTTACCTGAAACCATCACTCTCCATGGTTTCTATAAATAAGCCAGAATAAGTTGGAAATGAACTTGAGAGCTGTTACTTGATGTTTCTGTGTGTAGAACACATTGCAGTTATATACTGCTGTAGCCACTGAATTATTCATTTTGTTGCTCTATTGTAATGCATTTACCTTTCTCTTTTCCTAGATGCATCTAAGTCCTTCAATGTGGTAGTGTTCCACTGCAGACACATGTTTCACAAGGAGTGCCTCCCAGTATCTAACACAGTAAGGAATTAACTTGATCTCTCCGACACCTTTGCCAAAGATAAAAGGACAAATTACTTCCTTTTGTTGACTGTAGAGAAGTGCATGGCTGTATCAGGAATTACAGTATGATTACACTAATTATTTGTGATGATAACCCATAGCAGTATGTGACCAAGGAGAGGGAGTTTAGGCCACTGCAACTGAAGTTCATCCAATTTAGAAAGAGATTGCTGCTGTTTGAGAAGTATTTTATCACTTTCTGCAATCTGAATATGCAGCGCAGCTTTGAGACATACAGGGAATACAACCTGTTTGATTTCTTTAATTAATTCCTTTTCATTGCAGCTCTCACTTTAAGTATGTTTAATTAAAGACAAGAATAAAGATATTTTCTCAAGCGAAGTGTATTAAATGTTTCTGACCTGGAAGAAAAAAATCACTCATTTCAGATTTAACATTTAAATATCTTTGTAATCATCTTTATACCCAGAAGATGCTTGTTTTCATCAGGGATGTGGGGGGGGGGGGGGGGGGGGGGGGGGGGGGGGGGGGGGGGGGGGGG
>JANHGB010021722.1:0-20939 GCA_026283785.1 Coracopsis vasa | reverse complement strand
TTAAAACAAATCAAAATCTAAATAGAACCAATCTAGAATTTAGGATGGAAAGCATCAGAATGGTAACAAAATCACCACAAAAATTGAATTTAAATCTGATTCTGCATATGTATCTGAAAATGAACATCCAGTGAAAAAATAACTTCAGTGAATCACTTCAGCTGCAAGTAACCAAGCAAACTGCTTGTAGCCATATGGTACAGCATGTCTACTTAAACATGTCCTGAAGATCTAAATGAATTAGATCGTTTGCATGAGGAAGCCCAACAACTAGTAAATATTTATGCAAATAATATTTACCACAAATTGTATTATTTGGGAAATAAGCTAAGATTTATCCAGCTTTCTCAATTTTTTAGAACAGTAACTTGTGAGGTGGGATTTCTAAATGTGACATGGGTATTACAGTATATATATTCTATAGCACGTAAGAATATAAAGGCACCTGCATGTGTCTGGGCCAAATTCTCCAATATATAGTATCTCTTGGCCTTAGGTAATCAGTTGTGTTACTGATATTTGGTTGCCGGTGACATACTAAAAAGGAAATAACGCATGCATAAAGCATCACAGAGCTAGACTCAGTAGTAACAATAAATACCTATTTGATCTCAAATGGACAGTATTCCTGCCATATTCTCAGCTGCTGGAAATCTGTTGAACACTGCCTAAAGACAGAGTTGTAACTAAGACATCAGTGGTCAGTGGAGCTGACCAAGGGTCTCACTTTCCTCTTATCTATGAAGATAATCAGCAGTGCTTTTTGACTCTGTATGGTTTTGTTGTGGAGGAAATTGGACCTTACTCTGCAGGAGGGTGGTGGGAATGCACTTGGAGTGAGTGGTGAGGTGTACTGCCCTCTGACTGCAGAACAGCCCGCTTTGTTACGTTTCGTCTATATTGCTTTCCTGTGCCTGTCCATGCTGATGTTGGTAGCCTGGCTGTGAACAGTAACACTGAGAAAGGCATTAGCACTTTTCCTCTTCCCACACTCTAATGTGGCTGAATTTCTCTAAGAGATTCTTTTTTTCTTTTTAATTTCTAGGTATCTTCTGTCCAGTTCTGCAACATATGCAGTGCCAAACACCGAGGACCAGGAAGTGCAATCCTGGAGATGAAGAAATAGTCCCATAGTTCTCTGTAACAGTCTCTGACACCAAATCTGTAGGACCATGCTGAGCTATTGTAGTTTCTGTTAGTTATAATTTCTGTATATAATTCTGATTGTGCTTTAAAACTGGTTTGTGTAAGTTATTCAGCTTATTGAACATTTTTGGGAAAGAGAAGATGTGAAAATGTTTCCCTGGTAAGTCTTTGTTACACAATGCATATGCCACTGTTCCTTTGCTCAGCTCATTACTTATCTCTGGAACAGAAAAGAGAAATAAAATGAGAAGGAAAAAAAACAGTTTGGAGATTTGTGCTTGCTATCAGTTAATGTGCTTTACAGTTTGGAGCCGTATCAGGCTCCTCATGGTTAGATGTTGTAAAGATGGATTGCTGTGTGCTTAGCTCCCCAAACCACTTGAGTCCTGATTTAGTCTACTACTGACCTGTTTAACTTGAGACCCATAAGAGTCTGACTGCTTTCAGTGCTTCAGTCCTGCTTCAGGACTGGCATTAAATTAACAAACTCGTTAACTGGTAATTCCACACATGGGCAATTTACCTTGGTTTCATGGTTACACATTCATAGTTTGCTATAAACTTGTTATTTACTCAATTGATGTTTATAATGCAGTAGTTTAAGGTGAGCTTTTCTCCTGTTAAAATCATCCAGAAACTTTAGTTTTAATTGTTAGCAACGGCTCTTTACACTTATAAGTGTGGTTGTAATGTACGATTTCATTTAAGTATGGGGAGGGGAGGAAGGGAAATCTGACCTTTCAAAGATCTCTACAAGTTTATTTTGGCCTTAGGAAATGAATAGTGAAATTAAATCAGTCTATTTGGATGTTAACAAAAAACCTATATTTATTTTTAATTTAAACAGTGTTCTGTTTGTTGATCCAAAGGAGGTTATCTTTCACAATGTCTTCACAGTAATGTAATCGCTTTGTAATGTTCCCTGATTAAATTAAATATAAGCATCTTTTACCTAAGGAAAAATAGGTTTCAGAACTCCCAAGATATTTTTCCTCTTTTTAGTAACTGGAGTTTGAAGGTAAAACTACATTGTTTTAGCATCAAATTGTGAGGTTTAAAAAGTAGTTAACATCATAAGTTCCGAAACAATGGTGTGGTGATACTGCAATGTATCTGTAAAACTGGAAAATGCAACACCTCTAAGTCCTTCTGTACTTTACTCCCATGTAGGTACACCTTAAAATCATTTGTATTGTAGAAACCTGGATTTCTAGTTTATGTACATTCATTACACTCTTTTGATATCCTCTGGGCTGATCTAGCAATCTGAACAGTGATTTTTGTTGTCCACTGAGTAGATCTGTATAAGACTGGTATAAAATTTTAAGTGTGTTAGGAATAGTAGGATTTACTCTGCATGGTCACAGAGACAAAATTCTCATTGAAAGGACAGATTTCAAAAACATAGCAATCATTCTATTGTGATAATACAGACAGCTGAGGAGAAATAGATAATGGTGCAGATGGTTTATGGACATGCAGTAGAGAAAATAACAGAAGGATAGGAGCTTTGTTAAGCTTCACCCCTAAGAATTACTGCCTGGCTCTGTAGCAGTTCAATTCAGTGGCTAGTACATACTCTCAGGTATATTGTTCATTTATCCATTCTTCACTGATCAGGAGAGCTGCTTTGATTCCTAGTAAACGAAATGCTCCAATGAACTCAAGGGCTGTTTCATCATCATATATGAGCTGTTGCAATAGACAAGTTTAGAAACATCTTCAAAACCCACTTCTTCAGTAGCTCTAAGCAGCTTTTCTATGTTATACCCTAAGAATGCACTGTGCAATTCCATAGCTGCCAGCTTGCAGGAGGAAAAGGTCAACTTACTTCTATAGAGTTATGCCACAAACTGTCTGTAGCTCAGAGTTATATGCTAATTTAAAGTAGGTCTGTTGTTTACTTCAGCTTCACTTTAAATTCCCTAAAGCATTTGAACGTTCAGTGACTCAGTTTGCCAGCCTGCCATCCGTGGCAATCATACTGCATTATAACCTGGCATATTCTTTGCATTATGAGAGTAATTTTAAATGACTGTATGAAAATCTAATCAAAATCTTCTCTAAATCCAAAGCTTCTTTCATTTGGGCTTCAGGGACTACTCTTTTCATGTTCCTGAATTCTAAATTTGCTCATTAGGATTCCACAAGAAATACACACTCCTGACTTTGATTCAGTTTTCTTCATAAGAAACCTTCACATCATAGAAAATGTCTTAGGTTAGAGTCTAAAATATTCAGCTACCCAAGAGCTTTTCTACTGATGAAGAGTTCTGACTAAGAAGTAGCCTTAAAGTTGCACGACCTTTCAGAGAAGTACAGAATAGCACTTACCAATTTCACCAGAGCTCATTTAAGATGTCAGTCCATTTATCAAACTGCTTGTGCTGCCAATGAAGGTAAACTTAAAGTAAATTTAACAAGGGAAATTCTGGTTTTTTTTCACTGATCCATCCAGTTCTCTGTGATTTCTACAATAATGACCAATAAAGCTAACTGAAAGGATATGTGGTGGATCACCTAAGAATGTATTGGTCTGCCATATCAAAGAGACAAAAGTATTTTGGTTATATGAGTCTTTTGATGTTTTTTCTCATCTGTCTTTGTTTTATGGTTTTGAGACCCACAGTGCTGTGTGATAGGCCTGGTGGCAACGTTGGGCCCATAAGGGGTGAGAGGCACCCATAAGGAGTGCTTGGTGAGCATGAGGCTCTTTACTCCTGCTGAGGTGAGAGTGCAGGGAGAAGTGACAGTATCAGGATAAAGGCTGACTTCTGCAAAAGGCAGAGTTAATCTGTTCCCTGCAGACCTGTGGGGCCTGGGACAGACATGCCAGGAGTGAAGCTCCAGCCAGCGATTTGTGGGGCAAGTAAGAGGTGCCTGTTGCACTTGTAATAAATTATTTATTGTGTGATCTTTTAATGGCTGATGGACAATGGGACTGGCAGAGGCTCTGTAGATCTTTCGGGTCTCCTTGAGGTTGAGAGGTGCATGACTGGCTTTTGCCATCTCCTGCTACAGCTACATCTCATGTGTTCACTGGCTGGTAGCTGTGTTTCAGTGGGTTTGAGGCAGCTTCTCTACCAGATAAGTGATGTGTTGAATCAACTGTGTTTAGTGCTTGGGCAAGAGTCTGCTGCCCAGCATTGCTTGAATCAGTGGGTCAGTTAATACTTCAAGGAGTCATTCTGTACACAAGGCATGTCCTCTACCTGGAGCTGCATCTGACAGCTGCGGGAAACCTTGAACATGGGGGGTATTGTGTGATGAACAGGAGTAATTGTTCCTTATCTGACCCTGGTCTTGTGTTACAGAGCCAGAGTGATGACAAAATTAGTTATTTGCCCATTTTTAGATCCACATCATATTCCTGTTTGAAATGAGTGTTTTCATGGACAGTTGCTGCCAAGGACTTGACTGCAGATTTGTCAAGGATTTCTGTGAAGCAAAGAACAAGAAATACCCAGTTGCCTGCTATGTTTTGTAATGTATTTTTAGTAGGAGACCATGCTGCAGCATCTTTTTCCAAATTTTGGCTGATGGCAGTATAGAGGCTGTCAGTGTTCTGTATAGACTGCACAGGTTTGCTTATCAAGTTTTCATTTTAGAATATATCACTTTAAGAATATATCACTTTAGAATATATCACTTTAACCACTTTAAATGGTTATTCAGCTAAAGTCTTCCAGGCAGGCACCATTTTCCTCTTTGTATACTCCTATCACAGTGGTTTTCTGCTTGGTCAGTAGAGTTCCTGACTGCCATTCTAGAGAACTGGAATTGCAAATAACCTCTTCAAGGAAAACCTCATGTTGGATTTCCCATTTGTGAAATGTTGTAAAATTAGCATTCAAGTGTTGTATGCCTTGGTCACCTTGGAAAATACAGTGTCATGTCTGCAGGCTGGTTGGACTAGTCCCTGCCTGCATCATCTGGCAGCAGTTTGGAAAAACACTTGCAGGAAAATTCTTACCTAGTGCTGAACAAGGACCATTATCTGAATGAGGGAAATCTCTCAGAGAAGTCTGTTTTCTCTCCCTCCTGTTCTGTTGTACAGTTCTGACTTCATATCCATGCAGCATCACATTTATCCTTATTTACAAATGCAAGACACAACATTAACAGGGTCTCTTCCTCTCTAGAAGAGCTTCTCCCTTGAGCAGATCTTTGCCAAACACCAGCTCTAAACCAACTGCTGTATTCTTAAAACACTTTAAACAAGACTTGTAAGGAAGTACCATGTTTAGAGGATAACTCTTTAATGATATACTTTTGGGACTGTCTTCTTACTCCACTGTGCCATGAAAGATTAATTTTCTTTTGGCATTATAAAAATTCCTAGATGATGGGGGTTTTTGTTCCTCAAGACAACGTGTGCTTTCTTTTACTGTAATCAAATATTAAACTATGCAGAAAACAAGACATCTGAAGCATCTGAGGCATCAAACACACAAGAGAATAGGATGTGTGAGAAGTTCTAAGTCAATGAGTCATAGTGGGAGTGACCTACAATCTGTCTTAAAAGGCTTCAATAAATGGCAATCATAATAAGTTTTTGCAGTAGAGTGGGTCTTTAGGGGCTTTGTGACATCCACCAGATAATGCAATCTGAATGGACAGGGCTGCCAGTGGCTTCTGCTCCTTGGTTGTGCTTAGGACCAGTTGTGGTGCTGCAGCAGCAGGAGGTTGGTGGGACTCCATCCTGGAGGAACTGCCAGAAGTAGAGGTGTTGTAGAGTTATTAACAGCTAGAAAGTGGCAGAAGCTGCAGAGGGCAGCTGTATTGCTGGTTGGGGTTTTCACCTTTGCTTTTAGTCTGATCCCAGTAGGATTTAAGTCCAATTAGGTTGACAGGATAATGGTATCTTGGTGTCTGGTGGCTGTAAAATTGTATTTAGCAAGATGTCAGCTGGATGATGTGTTCCAAATAGTGCTCCCATAGAATGCAGATTTATGTCTGTGGTGGCAGTGAGGGACAAGAGCCACAATAAACCGTTGTGGATTGTTTAAAAATCAGATTAAGGGAAATGTTCTTAAAAATGAGCAGTTGTCTCACATGTTACCATGTCTTGCACACAATATAGTAGCAGCACTGCAAGGTGCACGTGACAACAGTGGTTTCACTCTGTACGACCTATTCAGTAGCAGCTGGTTTTGCACATGCTGACAGAAGAATCAGTGAAGCACTTTTCAGTGCGTCCAACACCAGCTACTAAGAGTCTTCATCTGGAATTTCTGCAAAGTAATCGATATCTTTAGCTAAATGAAACCCAAGTTGGGAAGCATTTTCTTTGTGCAGTCTGTAAAGCTGAGCCAAGAATGTATTTCTGCATTAACTCTGCTCTGCGCTATGCAGATTTTCATTCTCTTTTCAGTGTCAAAAAACTTCTGAAATACTGTGCCTGCATATAGAGCACAGTAATAGTGGGGATATATTGTCAGCCACCTGGCCTATATCGTAGCACGGTGTGCTAAGAGGCGAAGGCAGAAAGAGCAATTAACACTGTCAAACTTCAGCCATGGCTGTGTAAGGCACGATGAGGCATCATTAGGCAATGACATTTTCAGTGCTTCAAAAGGCCTTGAAGCACCTCATCAGAGAGCACAAAAGGAGAATCAGTCCTTGAGTTTTTGCCCTGGGAACTGCACAGAACCTGAACACTGCAACTGAAAGGCACTCAATAAGAGAGTCCTTAATGTGGTCAAATTCTATGTCCTTCGAAGATGTAAAAGCAAGAAAGGAATCCGGCACAGTAAAGCTTAATTGGTCAAAACCAACAACAACCACAACAAACAACTAGATAAAAATGAGGGAGCAGATTAGAAGCAGTAGTTAAGAGCTTGCAAGTGGTATAAAAAAAATGGCTAAAATCAAGATCATGGACTTATCTTAAAAGCGTCTCCCCTTTCCACAGCAAGCCTTGATAGGCAGCCAAGTAAAGGGACTGCTTACACATAAACAGGTCTTCAGAAATCCACATTGTTTCTAGAGAAGGAAACCAGAAAAGAACATTACATTCTGGCAAGTTAATGTCAAGCAACAATAAAGTGAGAAGCAATATGCTAAAGCTCATAATAAAAAACCCCATCAGCAAGCTGTATGTAAGTCCACCTGTAGAAAATGGAAGCAAAAAAAGTATTTCAACAAAAGAGAGACCCCAGGAGGAAAAACATTAATTCTTTGAATTAAGTATTGAATAAGTATTTACTATGAAAGTGGTAAGGGAAAGCCTAGAGTGGAGCCTTTTTTAATATGGGAACTGTGACATGCAGTTGATCTCTACGGTCCCTTCCAACCCAAACCACTCTATGACGGTAAGGGGAAAGGAAAGCTAAGCTGGAAAGGACCTGCAGCAATCACCTTGTCCACCTGCCTGACCACTTCAGGGCTGGCCAAAAGTTCAAGCATGGTATTAAGGGCATTGTCCAAATTCTACCATGGCCTGAGAGAAGATTCACAGCATGAGGTTTGTCCTTGTGGTAAGGGATGCCCAGCAGCTGGGCCCAATGTGTGGTACCCAAGGGCAGGGACAGCCTTGTGGGCACATGGCCTGCCTCTGGGCCAGCATCCCAAAGGCCTTCCTCCGAAGGATGCTAGGCAAAGGGCCAGCTGCCTTTCCTTGCTCTATGGAGCTAGAAGGATGGAAAACAGTAAATATGACCCTAATACATTCTGAAAGGCTCCATGACAAATCCACAATAATTGAAGGGTAAATTGTAACATGGGAGAATACTTTTTGGAAAGTAGATTACAGCTTCTAAGCTCTAGGGAAAGTCTTCACTATTTTTAATATTATTTTGTCATATGTGAGAAGCATCTTTCCAAAAAAACTTTGTGGCCAAAATGTTTCCTTACCAAAACTTCTAGTAATCTAGAGATGAAAAAACATGAAGTCACTTAATCCTCCCTCCTGTCACTGAGTTGTTACAGGACTGGCATGTTGTCCAGTGGTCTAGAATCTGCACTTAGATATTTCCAAGCAATGTCACATCCTCTCCATCCCTTGAGGGTCTACTTGTAAGATATAATCGATCATACCATTAAAAATGTACACTGAGTATGTGAATTTCTTTTATCTTCTTTTGCCTCTCACCTGATACAGAAACAGTTGTTCCAGAAAAGGATGAGCTGTACAGCTGTGGACACAAGATAGCTACAGCATTTGCTTCCTCTGACTGTAGCCTCTTGTGCTCCTGCTTCTCTCTGTTGCTGCCTCACACAGTGGCTAACTTTAATACAAGCTTCACAAACAAAAGAGAAATGATGCTGGGATTATAATGGCTCCACGCAAAGGTTCATTCAGTCCTTGATGAATCTCCTCCTCTGATGTGCTTTCAGCAGGTACAATGTCAGTTTTCCTGTGATCCCTGCAATGGGAGAAAGAGGTTTCCGTGTTAATGAACCAGAGAAAACATTTTTCAATTCAAATATGTTCTAAGGTAGCAAATGTAATTTGAAGCGATTTAAAATCAGTAAATATGTTTTGAAGAAGGAACCTCAGCAGTTTCTGTTTGTGGAGGTGAGTGTCCTGTGTCCAGGTCAGTGTGTCCACAGAAAGCCTGTGTTTGTGCGTGTCTTTGGTAGGCTCTATGTGAGCACACTGTAATGGGCTCCCTTCCTTCCCGCTGATGTCAGGTGCTGCCCCATCTACCACAGCGGCAGCTCGCTTAAGGGACATGTGCCAGCTTTGGCTGAGGTCCCCTGTGCTAGGCCATTTGATCTCTTTCATTTGGCACAAGGTGTGCCAGGATGGTGAACTCTCCCTGGTGAAGGAGACAATAAAAGCAATTCAGCATTCCTATTCGGAGCATGAAGGAGAAGTAAAACAGGATCCCTCACTTCATTTGCTCAGTGTGGAAAATTTAGATCCTTCTTTCTCTTAAGCCAGGACTTGTCGCAGGGTTTGTCTCTTTTCTGCCCTCCCACTGTATCTCACCGTAGCAGGCTTGTGGCTGTCTGCTGCTTGGGTTTTGGCATGAGGAGTGGAGGTGACATACTATAATGAAGCATTACAGAAGAACTGTAATGAAACATTACAGTTCTTCTGAGGTGGCCATCTTTGTTCTGCTGTTATTAATACTTCCTAAAAGGTTCATTGTCAGGAAATAGAATCAATGATTCACTGGGCCAAAGTCTGTCATTAAGAATGTCACACTGCAACACTTTCAGATCCCCAGGCTACTGGGTGGTACAACAGAAGCCCCTGCCTAAGGTAGTCCTGAGAAGGCACGAGTCAATTCCCACTTCACTTCAAATGGCCAATAAATCTCACTGAATGACAGATGGTTAGGTTTCAGGAGGATAATGAAGGAGAAAATTCATAGCTGCTGCTATTCTGAGAACCCTGAGCACCACGATGGCTTGATACACACATAAAGGTTAAGATGATCTTGCAGATGAGGATGAGATGGCTAGCTGTTTGGATTAAAACAAATATGTGCTTTTCACAAAGAAATTGATGTAACTCTTTGCATTTTTTATTTAATTTGTGTTGTGAATCTCCCCGTCAGGTGATTGAACTGTAAAAATAAAACCAGAAATAAGTCAACCCCAAAAAAACCATGAGAAAAAAGGCAAAAATACCCAACACAAAAACTTCCTGTGATGAAAGCAGAATTTCTGTCTCACACTCTGACCTTGGTGCAACCATACCCGAGTGAGGTGGCAGAAATCCATGTTCTGGAATGACTTCTTGGTGCTGCACACCAGAGAGAAGTGATCTCTTACTATGTTGGCATTACCAAGCAGCATGGTGTGAGTGGAACAAAGCAATTAGTGCTGAGCATTTGGTGTCTGTGTTACAGATGCTTTAGCCCCCCGGCTTTAGATTCACAAGGCTAACACAGGTGAGTGACAGTCTCTGGTTGTGATCTCCACCTATGAGAATAGGATAACAAAACTCAGCCACAATTGCACAGAAACTTGGTTTGGTGGATTTCTAGTGAGTTTTATGAACAAAAGGTAAGGGTAGGTTTATGCTCTATGTGATAACATAGTTGATTTGCTTTTTACAGATGCTATCCCTCAAATGTATTTTATGTCTGCAGTTTCTGCTATTCTGGACTCCACTTGGATGAACTGTGTACAGCAAGAATTATGAAAGCAGAACCTCAGCATAGTGATAGTTAAAATCACTGCAGTAATTTTAATCATACTCACACATTCATCCTTCTTTTCAATACAACATTTAAGCCTAATTGTACTATGAAAAGCCAATGGTGCTATCTTATTCAACATATCTTCTGGTTGGTTGTTCTTAGTTACGTATTTTAAGAAGCAAAAAGGGTGGTGTGTAACCAACTACAGAATCTCCTCTTAATCTGTTTATAAGATTGCTTCTTGGTGTCTGCAATACTTACACCTCAAGCTGCCGTTAAGTATTCTGCCAGTGTGGAAATAGCCCTGCTTTGCAAACTAAATCAGTTCCACTTGAATAATTTAGAGAGCACCTTGGAAGGAAAAAAACCAAGGGAATAAAAATGTTCTAAATGTTCTGGTTAGACATCTTTCAGGGGATGTGTTTTTATTTGCACATAAATCCATTTTTTGTTTAGTCACTATTTAACTTCAGAAATAAAACGAGTGAGAAAAATGTCATAGTACAGGCATGATCTTAGTTTCCAGAGTTTTAATCCTATTTTATATGCTCAGTAAAATTGAGGTTGAAATCTGATGCCAAAACCTGGAGCCTCTCCCTGAAATGGTACTTCCAACTTTTGCAGTTTTAGCTGCTAGCGCTAATGAATGTATAATGTGCTCTTGCTAGAGCCAATGGTTTGTTCCAAAGTGGGCTTGTTTTCTCTAGCTTATCCTGTCGTTAGCAGTCCTTCCCTTGTTACCTGCTGACGAGTGCTACACTGTACTAAATATATTACCATCATCAGCTTCTACCAGTACATGCCATGTGTCCTCAGAAAACTCACTGGATTCTTCACTTCGATCTAAAGAAACCTGTTTGCTCAGACAAGATAGTTGAAAGTCTCATTGCCCTTCATAAGCCTCAGAGCAAATTCACACAGTTCTGGCTTGCCGATATAATCTTGCTGATTATTCACCTTTTCAGTTTCTCCATAGGCACATGAATTAGCAAAGACTGGTAAGAAGATTTTCCTAATTAAGTTAATTATGCACTTCAGAAGGATCTCTGTAGGCGTAGAAAGAAACCAGTGGTGTTCTGCTTGCTGCCTTTTGTTGCCTTCTGTGTTCTGAAATTAAATCAGCTCTTGGGCAGCTGCCTTTCCTTGCTCTGTGGTGAGGTATGCACAGTGTCCTTAGGGTTAATAAATGCCTGTTCCTAATATGTTCCTCTCATGACAACCATTTCAGTACAGTAATAAAGTGCATGACCTGATTTATTAAGATATTGCAGTAAACCACTCGGACTGCTTCTGTGAGTACCTCACAAGTAATGTGCATCTGGAATTTATAAACGCAGTGGTGTAAGTGTCACATACATGATGGATTGCCGATGTAGAAATGGTGGCATCAAAATGATGTTGTGACAGTGAAACATATTTTAAAAGCCCCCAAATTTCTGACCTGATGGTCTTGTGTAATATTTGTATGATTTCATATTGACACCAGCACTACTTCTGCTTCTTTTACAATTCACCTGCCGCATCTCTTTAAATATGCATTGTGGCCACCTGCCTGAAGCATGCTGGCTGAACTAGGTACCACAGCATCATTTGATATGCATCCCAAACTGTTCTCCTTCTTTCCAGTCTCTGGCTTTTCAGGCACTAAGCAGCATCTACCTGGCTAGAGTTTTACTTTCATCTTCTTGGTGGCTTTTCTTGGTGATGACTTTGATTCATCAGTCCCAATTTTATCCATTAAAAATGTTAGCTTTAAAGCTTATAGCATGTGCGCCATAGGCAATTGCTGTTGTTTGCCTTAGGAGGAGAGTCCTTCCATCCATTTGTCTAAATAGAGCCTGATTTCTATTCAGAGGTCTAACTTGCAGAGGGCTGCAGGGACAGGAGATGAAACCCACCCTTAGTGATTACCGTAAGGGCTTACAGAGGAATTTGATTTCCTCAACAATCTTAAATGCTGGCCTCATGCTTTGATTTTGTTCCCTCTAGGATGCAATACAATTAGAGGGATTAGCCTTGGACTTTTTCCATTTCAGAAGGAACATGTTTCTCCTTTCACCTAATGACACTTGCCCACTAAGGAAATTGTGTGCCTTGAAATGCACATTAAAAGCAAATTAAAAGTAACAGCTGCAGTGAAATTTCAGAGCAGAACTGTTCATTGTCGTTGCACAGGCAATCGCACATTAAGGTTGGGTAGTACCAAACCCTACATTGCAATTAAAGTTGGTTTGTGTTGCACAGAGCCAAAGGACATGGATAGATGCATCCTCTGCCTCAGAGTATTAAATCCTAAGACAAAGTTTATTCAAGTCAAACAGAAGTTTTTATTGGCTTTGATAGTAGCTGGGACAGACCTTGAAGCCCCAGAACTTCAAAGGAGCTTTGTAGTTCTCTCTGACTGTACTTAAAAAAGGCATGAGAAATGTAAGCAATTCCACCTGATCCTCTACCAAGGGCTGTTTCTTAATCGTGTCAGATTACAAGGGAGACCAACATTAACTGGGCATTGATCTATTTGTGGGAACCAGGCAATATGTTTGACACTGTTAACACTCACTCATGTGGTCCTTTAATTCTCATTTGACGTAAAAGACTGACAGCTTTCGTGCAAGTTATTTTCCTCTTTTTTTTTTTTGCTTCCTTCTAAAGCTATTTTCATAGTGTACCTAAGTTAAATGTGTTCTATCTTATTTATAAAGATGATAATCAATATAGAAATCAGAGTCTGTTCATCTGCATCGTGCTATGCTTCAATATGAGCGCAACTTCTCCCTCTCTCTTGCTGAGTCTGGTTTACCAAATTCTTTATATAGGGAGTTTTCCAAAGTAATAAATATTGCAAAAGATGATGAGGGGTCTTGTTGGTTCATGCTGTTGAATGATGCCATCTTACTGCCCTTCTGACACCCGCATGCTAATTTTGGAGCTCAGGAATTGGCAGCACTGCTCTTTTGGATCAAGGCTTTGAGCTGTATCTCAAAGCATGTGGAAATGTGTCATGTAAACTCTACATGTTAAGCAATATTTTGATGACTCATGTAATATAAAGCATGACTTAAAATATCTTTTCACATCTATACTACACCAATCTGTTTCAATCTGCTGCTTCTGCTCCTCTTTATCACATCCCATTGCTCTCTGCTCACCCCTGCATCTCCATATGTCACCCTCTCCTTTCATCTCCTACCTAGGTCATTAGGCCCAGATGCAAATGCAAAGCTCAGCAGCTCAGTCCTGCAAAGCCTACACTGCATTGCAGAGTTGGGTTTAGAGGGGCTGAGACAGGTTCCAAAGTTTCCTGAGCTCTGAGGAGTGGGAGAGGGAGAAAAGATTCGTTAACTGTGCAAACCATACTCCCTCAGCCACTTTATTCAGGCAATTTTTACCATGAGCAGATGGAAACTAATGGCAGGGTTTACACAGTATATCCCATGTACACAGAACTTAGAATTGCAAAGCAGTTCACTATTGTCTAATAGCTAAGACTGGCGAGTTATTGAGCTAATATGCCACCACCCCAGCAAAGCACTAGATTGCAATGGGGTTGAACCTTCATGTTGCTTTTCTTGTTTTCCCCTTAGATTTTAATACCTTTTCAGGTCACAGTTTTTCCTGCAACATTTCCTCAATTTTCTGTCTATTCCAGTCTCAACAAACTTGTCTCTGCCTGCTGTTTTATTTTCCATGCTTTGCACATCTCTAGCCAACATGCTTTCTCACAGCATCCCCTCACGTCTCAGCTGCAATCTCAGGAGCCTGAGCCCTGGTTGTGCAAATGGGCTGAACCAAAACCGGCCCTTTGCTCACCCAAAGCCACAACCTGGGGATTGCAGATGGGCTCCTTGGAGTGACCCCAACTGAGAGCACACCTCTGCCAGCTGCTAGGAAATGCTGAAGACAGGGATGTGTTTCTCACATGAAAGTACGTGGAGCTAGGTATCTTTAGGAATCCAAGGCTCAGTGCCTGACACCTTAAATCATATTTCTCCTCTGGGTGGGAAGGGTAGGAGGTGAGATAGTTACCACCCACCAGTCTAGTAATAATCTAGCATTTGGAACATCTACTCTGCTGTCATATCTTAACCCCAGCCAGCAACTAAACATCACGCAGCCGCTCGCTCAGTTCCCCCTCAGTGGGATGGGGGAGAGAATTGGAAGAGTAAAAGTGAGAGAACTCGTGGGTTGAGATAAAGACAGTTTAAAGGTAAAGCAAAAGCCATGCACAAGTGAGCTAAATAAGGAGTTCCGTCACCACTTCCCATGGTCAGGCAGGTGCTCAGCCATCTCCAGGAGAGCAGGGCTCTGTCACACATAACCTCCAACGTGGGTGTTGCAGCAGGTTCAGGTGCAGAGTTGGACTTCTGCTTGTGATGTGGAGCCCCATATATCTCACCTCAACTGTCCCTGCTGCCAGCAAGGTGGAGTGAGACAAAGCTAACATCACTCCAAGTCTGAGGTGTTGTAATAAGAAAAAAAGACTTTCTGAGAAGAATCCTGTTCTCCTTCCCCAAAATGCCCGTATCTTTTCATCTTGGTTTTGGATTTTAGAAGCTTTTTAGCAAATACTGGCTAACGGGAAAAAGGGGTTTTGGCAGATGTGAAGAGAATGATCAGAAGAAACTTGTTTCACGCTTGACATACAGAAAGCGGACGCTTCAAAGAGTTGTTCATGGGTAGGTATCAATTATACTGAAATAATTAGTGTTGTGTGTATCACTGCTCTGACCCGTGCCTCTCAGCAGCCCCTTTGAGCTCCTTGTTAAACTTCATGTCAACTGGTGCACATCAGCCCTGGCACAGTGAAGCTGTTGACACCTGCACTTATGCTACTAACACTCTTAAATTTATTCCGTGCTCATCTGCTATTCCATTAACCTCGATCAGAAATTCTTCCCTTGACTTTGAAGGGGATATGACCAGGTCTTTTGCTTCAAAACTGAAGTATGAGAGTACCTGAAAATACTGGGTTTGAATGATGCTGTGCTGAGATTAAGCGAGATCAATGCCTATATTCATCTCCAGGTTCTACTCATGCCTTTTCTGCAAATCCTTGCCCCATCCATTGCAAATCTTTATTCTTATTTTGAGCCTTCAGTCTGCTGTCTGACCTTGCTCCTCATTTTTCCTTAGTATGACAGTTTTACAGGTGCTCAGGGAATACAGGAAATATATGAAGCCCATGACCTCTCTCTACAGAGCAATGCATTCATTATTGATTACACGAGATGTATTCTATTCATCTAAGGGCATTTGCAGGTTTTTTAAATTTAATTGATATGCAATAGTAATGAATTAATTGGTGATTGAGATTTACTAAAGGTTTTCCTTCTAAAAGCACTGTTTTCAAGAGCCAAACAATTGGAAGATAACATCACTGTGGAGTTATTTCTCTTGTCTTGCTGCTTGCTGTTTCTGAGACACAACAGGGAGAACGGTAGCAATGTGTGAACATTTCTCAATCCTGTTGTGAAGAGGTGAAAGGGAAGGGAGAAGGTGTTAAATTTTAATTTGGATTATGGATAACTTTAACTTTTACCGAGGCTGCCTCTGATAAAAGATGCAAAAAGCTGCAAAAAGATGCTTCTAAAATAGGATCAGCATAACATTATTAGCTAAAGATTTTTTTTTTCCCCCACAGTGTGAGAAAAAATCACTGTCTCGCATGCCAAGGACTAGGAAGCGTGCAACAGTTGGAGAGTTTGGTTCCTATAGTGACTGTTAGAGCAACTGTTAGCATCCAAAGTGTCTTTTCATCTAATGATTGAAATAGTTCAGAAAAATCTCCTTCCAGAGACAGCTGCTGGATGAGTGTTTATTGTCATGCCTACATCTATACTAAGCGGATACAGATCAGAAATGGAGTCTGTGGCAAAGCCAGTTTTGCTGGGATCTGGATGTAAAGGTTACCTGGTCTCCAAATCCTGCCATTTGCTTATAGTGTTTTAAATGCTGCAGAGAGATGTTTCTGGGAAAAAAAATAACCAAACCTGGAACACTACTTTTCAAACACGCTGAATGATACACTAGCCACAGCTAAATAACAATCTCCTAAACCAGGCAGGCCATTTACAAGTGGGACTGTTTTAACTGTATCCAGGGACTGCTTCCCCCTGCATCACCTTTGGGATGAATGATAATATGATTTAAAGATTTTCTCCCTATAAACAGAAATGTATGTTGCAACTTTTCAGTGTGCTGCTTTTACTAATTTTGATGAGAGAAGTGCTGGCATTCCCAAAGCTCTGATACAGAGCACAGGCATGAAATTCAGTTTGGGATTCCTTGGAGTAATTTAGGGATTATGGTGAGAGAAGTCAGGACCAATCTAGTTCAGTTAAGAACAAATCATGTATCAAGAAAGAAGAGTGGAGAGATTTGAATATGGAGAGATTTGAATAAGGATTCCTGACAGTCAAAAGCTGGGGGTATCTTCAGCGATTCCATAGAGTTAAAAACTGACTTTTGACTCCACAACTTAAAGCAGCAGATGCTACAATTTGATAGAGTCTCAAGAGGTGCCTTTTTGAAGTTTGGATCAATATTTTCCTGTGGTTTATGGTCTTCATAATTAAAGTGCCTCTCCTGTGGCCAGAGATCACATCATTCCCTGCAGAGCCTGGCTTTTTAGGACATGCCTGATGGGTCTAGGGCTCATAACTTCCCAGTGCTGCTCTCACAGGCAATCTTCTGTATCCCTGTAAGCAGATCCCTGGTAGCTCTAAATTGCTACTACTTCCTTGGAAGCAGTGAGTGTCAAGATGGGAAAATCTGCAGCAGGAGAGGAGGCTTCAAGTTTCCATAGCCGAGCTCCAGGTGACTAGAAAGAAAAATGTACTGATACTTGGAAAATGCTGTGTCAGATACTAAACCAGCACAATTAGTCCCCAATAGCTTATGTGATTCTGTTTTCTTGAAGAAAACCAAATCCTATGACCTTTGCAAAAAAAATTATTGTATTTTTTATTCTGCATGTTTCTATTGTCTTGCATTTAATGGCCTTTTGAAACCAGGGGCACACACAATCACATTAGTAATGCTAGTCATCTTTCTCCAGTTTTAAACATTCCAGAACTAGGATTATACCTTTTACAATGCCCCTCCTCCTCCAAGCCCACATGAACTGTGGAAGCAATGGCACTGTGTAAATGTGCATTAGCACCAGGAATAAAAAGAGAGGCTGGATGATGCTATGATGTGCTTATAATGCCATTATCGGCTAATTCATGAGCAAAGAGTCATTTATGGAATAAAATTGATGCCATGCAGCTGGTCCTTCTACAAGTGCCTAACTTGTGAGACGAACTCACCACAGGTGAAGTGGATGCCCCAGTGAAGGCAAGATTGTGGAGGAATGGCTTAAAGAAAAGAGAGAGATTAAGTGTCACAATATTTATTTTTATTGTTATGCAAATAGGAGATGTGATTTTCTAGTTTCTCACTGCAAAAACTGGGAATATCACAAATACACTTGATAGGAAAGAGAAGAGGAGGCTATGGAAAATTGTGTGTTAGGAATACACTTTTAAGCAAAGAGGTTGCCTTTTCTTCCAGGAGAGGTCTAAAAGGTGTCCTACATAAAAGCTTTCTGTCCTCTTAACCTGACAGTTAAAAGGGCAGGTATTTCTGATTCTGGCCAGGGAAGATGGAATGTGTCTCTTGAAGATGAAATGTTGTCTTCTTAGTCTTCTGACTAAGAAGAAATATGTCAAGCACATCTAGCCCCAGATTTCTCAAAAGCAATTTTCAATTACCTCTGAATGTTGACCTTAGATAGAATAAAGGAGCCTGAATTTTGGCTAAGAGTTGTTGGTACTTAGCAGAAAAGCTACATCATGCATCTAAAGACTTAGTTTGGGAGAGTCTTTTTTTTTTTTAATTCTTCTTTTTTTTCTTTCTGTGTAAATTATGTTCTGGATGGTTTTCCCACATAAGTGGGAAAGCTCATATGCTGTCAGCACAATTCTCCAAAATTTATCTTCTGTACCACTTGCTATGGTTTTAACTTAAAACCTGACACATTAGGGGATGAGGCCAACCGTAGCACGAGTATCCTATTCAGCATTCATTTCTAATGCTAGAAATGGTACTGGGTACACAGCCTATCAAGATACTGTTTCCATCTAAATTATAAAACTTAGAGCAAATTTCTCTGTGCAGCCTACTTTGTGATGGGTGTAGGCTGGCAGTTATTCTCACCAAGGGAGGAAGCTGCGCATCCCTGCAGCTCTGGCCTTGCAGAAGCTCATTCTTGGATCTCAGGAAAAGCTTTTCCTTCTCACCACTGTAGTCTTTTCGTCAAGTTACTATTTTATTGACACGCCAACTGTGTAAAAAGTAGAAATGCCTGGTATTAACTGGTACTTAATTCCTTGCTCCTACCCCCACCTGCAACCCTGAAGGTTTTGGATCTCTTATGTCTTCTTATCTACTTGAGCAGCCTCAAACCCAAAGGCAGCAGTAATTCCAGATATTTTCAGGTTCAACATATGTTAGCATAGTAATGATTGAGAGATGTTAATTTGAAGTTAGGATAGTGAAGGAAAATGTAAAAAAAAATTATATTTTTCTATGATAAGAAGAATTTTATTAAAAATAGATGACTAAGTCTTTAATTATAGAACATGTATGGCTGATCATCCCTGCTATTAAAAAGTGAAACTGAAGTGAAATCTCATTTTAAAATACCAATGAATAAACAATAACCCAACAAATATAAAGGGAAATCAAGCAGGTAAACTGTAAGTGATTTTTTGTTTTTAAACGTTGCCTATTTCAGACTAAGGCATCAGAAACACACAGAGAAATTTGCTTTGGAACACATCTTAGTGTAGAAATTTTCTCTTAAGAGATTTACAATAGATGTTACGTGATGGATAGGGAGTATGGGGAAATTAGCCTGATTTCTTGCTGATAATTACTTTCTTAAATCAGGCTGATGGAGAGCAACACACACATTGGGAAACCTGCCACTGAAAAAGCCAGCTCTAGCTGTTGTCCAAGGCTGTTCAATAGGGCAAAGCCAGGGCAGGTTATCTGACTGGAGAGGAAGATAAAGCCTGTGTGACGGAGTACAACCCATACATCTTCATACTGCTCATCCACCAGCATGAAAATGCATTTTTGGGCTTGGTGGTGGTGGATCTCCTATCATTATATAGATAACATGGGATAAAAAGGCATGAGAAAGTGTTCTCCTTAATAGCCCAAATGCAACCAAATACATTCTGTGCTGCTGACATAGCGTTATCTTGGTTATCCTTTGGTGAAGAAAATGCATGAATGATCAAAGTTAAGACCACCTCATTCCATGATTTGTTTGTTATTAAAGTAGTGTGGCCCTTCTGGATTTAGATGCCAAACTGGCCAGAAAGAAAAACTCTGAAGAAGATGTGAAAAATTACTTCAAAGGATTTGGGAGCCCTGTGCACACTGGGATTTTGTTTTGATCTTTCACCAGTTTAACAGCATTATAACAGACTGCCTGCAATCTTTTGGATAAAATCGTTCCTTGGTTGCTATGATGTGTTTTCTTTGTTTTCCTGCTTTTGCTTCATTGGGGTTTTTTAAATTATGAATTTAAAAGATGCTTATGTGAGAATTAAATAAGCATCTCCTTTTATGTAGGTCACAATTTCTTAGTAAAGATTGTTACTGCTGCAGTCAGAATGTTAAATCTAATTCCTAATGCTGCAGGAAAATGTGTTGTGCAGGTCTGGGACCAGGCAGATGTCAGGAATACAAGGTCTCAGGAAACATAGCTGGACTTACAAGGTGTACGAGACAATCTTCTTTTGGCAGGTAGGAGACCTTCTGGCTTATGTTTTGTCCCAGTCTGAAAAATAAATGAAAAGCATTACAAACGTAGAACAACTTCCTATAGAAGAACACAGCCACAGGCTCAGAGTCTGGAGTTCCAGGGTTTTGCTTCAGATTGTTTTGGTTTTAATTCTCAGCCAGAAGAGAATTAGGGTCTGTGGTATCTAAGCAAGCTGACTTTGCTATCCTTGAGTGACTAGTGCTGAGCCAGTCTGTATTTGGAAGATTTTGGGTTGCTTGATTGTCAGGGGAGGACAGAGAGTTTTGTTGCAACTTCTCTCTAGCTTTGACTGTGAGTTGTAACTTCAGGAACGAGACCAAAAGCCCGAAGCCAGTCTGAAGCCAGTTTATTGCTGTTGGACACTACACCGAGATAGGAGTGAGCAATGGACAGGAGGAGGACGCAGAGAGCAGTGCAATGGCAAGCCAAGGCACACCACTCACATTCAGTGCCTGCACCAGTGACCCCAGCTTGGGCGCAACCCGGGGTGCAGATCCCCCAACTGCAGCACTCAACTATGCTGAAGGCCCACGATGCTGCAGCCCCCAAACAAGGGTGAAAGGCTTCAAAAGGGGCTTGGAAACTTGGAGCAGCTCTGACCTGGTGGGAATTCCTACAGGGTAAGTGGATGCCTCATGGTCTCTGGCTGTACGAGGGTGGCTTGTGCCAGCAGCAGACACGGCCGTCGGCTGCCGCAGCGCTAGAGGCTTCTGGAAATCTTCACCCCCCTTATCTCCCTTGATGATTTTTATTAGCTAGAGGAACGGCCGCATCGCCAGTAAAGGCCCAACAACCGCCGCCTACCCCGAAGGGCCTGGGACGGGCTGAGGCGAATGGGCCCTCAGCGCACCTGAGGCGGCGGCGGCCCCGCCTCC
>JANHGB010021721.1:9298-28228 GCA_026283785.1 Coracopsis vasa | reverse complement strand
TGCATACATATTTAAGTAATTAAGTCAAGGTACCAGAAAAAGTGAAGTTTAATATTATGTCCATTAAGTAGCTGTTGCCTCTGAGCTGCTTTGTTGGGTTTTATCATCATATATCTAAGGGTTGATCTGCATTGATCAGAGGCCAGTAAAATAGCTGATAAAATTTGCCTAATTAAATTAGATTGCCTAGAGGCTGCAAAGTCACAGCACCTGGGAGCTTGCAAAACCCATCTGGATGCTTATCAAGTGCTTTGGGGTTTAGCCTGTGACTGATACCTCCACTGCCACAAATTACATTGTTTAGAAGTGGCTAAGGCAACTGGTTTAAAACCAGCTTTGGCAAGTCCTACTTATTAGAAGTGCAGTGGAAAAGCTAGTTATCACTGTCCCATCTGTTTCCATCTTGGTGAGCAGATCAGCAGTGCTCCATACATTTAGCAAAGCTATTGTCCTAGCAGAATTTCAAAGATAAATTTTTTGGTAAGCTAGTAGAAATTTCATTACATTTTTCATCAATTATGCTTTAATCTGGGAAGATAGTGTCCTTCAAAGCTTGCAAGGTTGTCTTGATAATCCAGTACAGAAGCTGCAATTCCACATTGGATGTAGGATGCTAAGAATCAATACTGTGAGCATTGTAACGTTTTTCTTTCTTGAAACCTGACTATTTGAAAAACACATGTATTCTTTCTCTTCAGCCTGGAGAGTTCATACACACATTAGGAGATGCACACATATATCTGAATCATGTGGAACCTCTAAAAGTTCAAGTAAGTACTTAATATGTATTCTTATATCCTTTTGCAAATATTTGTCAGGCTTTTCTTCTTATTTCTAGCCTAATAGTTGCAACACCTTAACCTCTGTTCAACTTGGGTTGCAAGCAGAAATACAATACAAACATGACTGAAATGTACATCAGTGTACTATTCTAGAACCAAATTAGAGATCCAGAGTTTGTACCCCTCCTTTTGACTTCATCGTTCCAAAACCTTACAAAACCACTCTGCCTAACACAGATAAACACAAAATAAAATGTTTTCGTAGTATATCAGAATAGGATAACTTGTTAGTTCACAGAGTTAACCTGTACTAGTATTCGGCTGAATAAGGCTATATTTTCTTCACAAAGTAATCTTGCATTAGGGGCAAATCAGACTTAGCTCACACTGAATGTCCTCACCATTCATGTGGTTCAAAACCATCCAGAGAACTACTTGCTGGTTCAGACCTGAATGTTCCTTTAGGAAACCACAGCACATCTGATGCACATCTGGGTCAGAATTTCCTAGGAATTTAGTTTCCTCTGAAAGGAATCTAAGATGTAACCACCAGAATTGCTCTGCAAACTGAATGTGCTTGCATTTGGATGATCAGGGAATCCACTTTAAAATTATGCTACTGCTCCCTATCAAAATACTAAAGTAGATTCTATTTAACTGTTGCTGTGGGGTTTTTTTTTGAGTATAAATCTTCTTGGGAAGGAGGGAAAATCTACATAGTGTAATCTGACTTGAGAGATTATTGAGATCTAATGTATAACAGAAAATCTCTGCCTTCAAGTATTGGTTTTATACAATAAGCTTGCTTTTATTTCAGCTTCAGAGGGAGCCAAGACCTTTCCCCAAACTCAGAATTCTTCGTAAGGTTGAAGACATCAGTGACTTTAAGGCAGAAGACTTTCAGATTGACAATTATAATCCTCATCCACCTATTAAAATGGAGATGGCTGTTTAATGCTATAAACCAGCTTCTGTTAATGTGAAAATGTACCTAAGCTATTTGGCTTTCTCTGGTTTTAAAGTTATGGGGTTTTTATATACTTCAAAAGATATATATTTTATTACTGAAAAAGAAACAGAGTTCTTCCTTCAGTACCAATCTGTATTTGTACAGAACAGATGATTGGTTATTCCTGCTGTACAGTTTTAAGTTGTTAGTGAGATCGTCTTCTACATATTGTTTCAGTTACCAGTGGCCACCTCTGTTCCCATTCAGTTACTGTGTGTGAGTAGCACTTACTTACGTGCTTTATTTAGTACTGAAAATGAGAACTTTTACATATGATTCCTTCAGGGTTGTAGAAGTCTTTAAATATGTTCTAAAGAGTGTATCTTTAATAAAGCTTAAAAATCTTCTGGAGGGATGATGCATACTTAATATGTTTGTTTATAGCAGTAGTAAATAAGAGTTGGAAAGCAAAGGTAAATGCTGTTTCACTTTAGGATCTCAGAGGGTGAGAGCTAGCAGGGGAAAAGAAACATAAACCTCACATTGTCTTCGTAGATGAGCCAGCAGGAAGATGAAAGATCTTAATGGAGCCTTGCCTGAAATGCAATCTGTATAACATCTCTCTATCAACTTTTTTTAAATTATTATTTCCTAACCCTACATGAATGATGAATTTGGTATAAATCAAACAGACCTGTAGTTAAACAGAGGTTATCAAGTAGTGTTAGTAACAGTCTGCCATCATTTAAAACCAGATCCCACAAACTTGTGGACTAATTTTGCAGCCTGGAGCAGTAAAAGTTAGTAGTATTTATAGGATTGGAGCCTATTAATTAAATCTTACCAGAATTCAGTTTTCATCTCTCCTTATCCTTGCGACTTCTCCAGTAACTTCAGTCCTTATAAAATTCCTCTCCAGGAATTCAATTGTGAATAGATCTACAGTTAATATTGACACAGAGTATATTCAATACATATTTGAACCCATGGAGAAATGCATGGGGGGGGTTTATTAATTTTAAAGTCAGTAAACTGGTATAACTGAACAAGCTGTCCAAGCAGCTGTCTGTCCCATGCATGCGCCAGCTGATGACTTAAAGAGCTGTACAGGTGGCATTAGAAGTCAGTTCCTTACCAGCTCTGCCTATCCATAGCATTTCAAGTCCTTGCTGTTTGCCCTGCTGACAGCTACTCATTCTGTCTTATGGTTTGGCCTTGAAGAGTTTCCGCTCTTCTGGCATTCCTCCTCTGAATGCATCCTTTTATCATTTCCCTGCTTTCCAAGAGCAATTCAGTTGACTTGGAGATAGCATAGAAATTTCTTACCACCATGCTCCAATATCAGCTCCCTCTATGATCTACTTTCTTAGACAAGCTTTCCTAACTCACATTATTTCTAACATGTTATGATAAGTTGCAAAATTTGCCTTACTTCAATACCAGAAAGAATATTAATTATCTGGTTATGATAGATGAGGGGTCAGAAAAGAAGGGACTGTTTCTGAATTTTGAGATGAACACCCACCTGATCAGCCATTAAATTCAATAGTCTGTTAATTAATCTGATTTGATGAGTTTGCTACCATAGTGACTGCCATCTGTGAAGTGTGAGCATGGAATGCGGCCCAGGTTTCAAATACTTTTATCAAACCTGCAAACTCTTCACGTTCACCTGCTTGAAGTTTAATCCACACTTATAACTTTACTTTGTAGCCCACAAGTAGGTGGGCTTATAGGTAAAGACAAATGCATGTGGTGACCACCATGTAGCAACACCTTTTTTAAGACAAGAAAAAAAGAATAATCACCATAGTCATTTGCTACTGGAGTATTTTATATAACTGATCTGCTTTCAAGGCCTTCAAATACTGGGATATAATCAAATATTACCAAGTGCTGGACTAACTCACAGGGACCCCCAAGTCCATACTAGAAAAAGACAGTGCTCAAAACCAAGGCATCCAAAGCCCTCAGGTGCAGCCCTACAGCATGACATGAAACAAAGAAAATTACACAGCGCATGCAAGCTTATGCTCAGAAATCACAAGCATGACAGCTGAAGAAACTAATCAGACTGGCTTGGAGAGTGAAGAGAGAAAGATTTTCTCATTGCTGCTGTATTTTGCAGAGCCTTACTCTGGACCATCAGCAGCCCAGGCAAGTTTTCATTCACACATCCCAGCCTGCATTTCTAGAGAACTCAAGGCCTTAGTGTGTAGAAGCTGTGTTAAATATCACTCTGTTGTGGCAGTGTAAGGGAAAAAAGAAAAAAGACCTGAAGTCTCCCAAATTAACATCTTACAAGAGCTGCTCGCAGCTCATATACAAACATTTGTGCAGTGTCCCTCTTGTGTGTCTCAATAAATCCAAATATTTTAATCCACAGAGTCACAAAATTGTTAGGGTTGGAAGGGACCTCTGGAGATCATCCCGTCCAACCTCCCTGCCAAGGCAAGGCCATCTAAAGCAGGTTACGCAGGAATGCATCCAGGTGGGTTTTGAATGTCTCCAGAGAGAGACACATGACAATTTGGATAAAGTGAAGTTCAAGGATGTTGCCAATATTAAAAATAATCAGCTTATACTTGTAGTGTTATGAGCACAACACCTGACACAATGAACTGAAATATACTCTGTGCGAAATGGCGTAGTTGTACTGGAATGAGTTTGGAAATTACTGCACTTTAACTGGTTGTTGAATCACCTAAATGAAAGTGAAGCAAAAATGACGAGTGAAAACAGCTCTTCCATTCCAGGACAAGGACAGGAGCTTAATGCAAAGGTGATTGAGTTTGCAGTGAAACCATTATATAATGCCCACATAAATGGATCGGGCAGCTCTGCCAGGTAATTCACAGACTGCTTCAGAATGTTTTTACAATTTAGGCTCCTTTAGGAACCAACTCACCTCCTTTTGGTCCCCAACCGTGTCCCCAGGCAGGGACTTGGGGTACACTGGGGACTGGACTGTCTTAGCTCCATTTCAGCATGCTCAGGACTACACAGCTTTCGGATGTGCTTGCCTGTGGGAATGGGCAGCTATTCCCATTTTGAGACAGCTAAAGTGATTATAGCCATGATTCTGATGTAGGGAATCATTCCTTCTGGAGGCCAGTCCAGTCAGATGAGAGATGGCCTTGTAGGCAAGACAGACTTGGGTAAGAGTCAGGATTCAATTTCTAGCTGTGCTACAGATTTTGTATCTGGATCTTGGCTAAGTTGTTCAGTCAGTTCAGGCTTCATATTAATTTCCCATGTTTGAAGCACAGATAATAGTAATCCCCTTATTCATAGGGGAATTCTGTAGATAAATACATAAATCTGTATGCGTTTCTCAGATGTTATGGTGAAAAGAAGAAAAAGGTTATACGAACCGTGAAGTAAAGCTAGTATTCAGGACTGACCTTTACTTTGTAGAGCAAAGCTATGCTAATGGGTAATTCAAACATATCCTAATAGATGTTCATTAGAACATCAAATTAAGTGTCCTGTCTACTGGTAGACAACAGCTGACAGCGAGAAGCACAATGATACATGTTGATAGCAGGGCTTGGCATGAGGAACTGGCAGCAGAGAAGCTATGTTGTATGCTGTCACTGCTGTCTCCAGTTGCTGCAGAGAACTGAGAATTTGTTAATTCACATCGTTTGGCTCTGTAGATTTGGTGTCAAGGCTTGGCAACAAGACAGGTGCAATAAAAACCAATTTAGGTTAAAGGCTGGTATTCTAAAATGTGCCAGCCTGTCTGTTGATACCTCGGTATTTATGATACATGTGTGAGGTAGTTCTGGGCCTTGGACTCATTAAAAATATTTCATGTGAAAAGTATTTAAATACAGCTGATGGCAGTGACTTATTACTAATGCTAACAATGGGTTTCCCTGGGGGAAAAGAAAGATTTCAGCCTCATAGAATAGCTGCATACAAACCAGCCAAATTCCTCCTGATTTCAGACAGGGCACTGAGTGTATTGACAGGTTTCACTCTGACCAGTCTCACCTGGGGCCCACACCCTCTGCCCGTCGGCCTCAGGTTCTGCCTGGGCTGCACTGCAGGTGTACCTGTTGGTTCATGGCTAGACACAGCTGTGGACGTGTCTGGCCATGGACCAACACCCTGGCCTGGCCTCTTGACCATGGCCCTGCTCTGCCATGTCCTGCCCGGACAGCCCCTGTACTGTGCCTGACCTCGGTTCCCTTCACCACGCCTGATCCTGAGCCATGCTCACACACTGATGCCTGGCCTGGTCTCAGCCAATCCGTGTCCTTGTCCCCAGGGGCATGCCCAGGGCTTGGGGCTGGGGCCTGGGGTCCCCTGTCTCCTGTGGACCCTGCTCCTGTCTGGACTGCCTGGAAGGCTTCTGCCCTGCAGCTCCCGGGCCCCTGGGAGCAGTGGCACCTCTGGCACCCTGCCAGCTACCTCTGGCTGTCTCAAGCCATAAGCCAGAGCCAGGCACATGGCTATACAAGGCCTTGCCCTACAAACCTGGCCTGCCTCTGGGCTCCGACCCTTCCACAGCCCTAACCCAACTAAACCCAAGCTTCTGAGTGAACCCCTCACAGGGGGACTTTGGTGTTCTTCAGGGGCCATATCATATTGCAGCTGTGCCAAGACATGGACGTCACTGACCCAGACACTGCACAGCAGGCTGATGGCCCAGCTCAACCTGATCTGGGATCATCATGGATAGGCTGGCAGTCACTGGGCTGTGTCCGACCCTGGTTCCTGTCGCTGGGCCAGATGGTGTCCTCAGAGCTGTATCCTCACCATAAGCTCATCTGGCAGCCTTCTCCGTTGGCCCTGGCTGCTGCCCCCAGACATGCCCTGCCAGCCATGCTGTCGGCTCCTGGCTCCCCAGCCCTCCCTGCACCACTGACAGTGCTGCTGGTGCCACCGAGAGGATGACCTACAACTTGCTAACAGCATGATTTTGTGGGGGTTTTGAGCTAGAGTTGGGCACAAATAGAGTTGATGCAGGAAGAGGAGCCAGGAACCTCACCGCTCTAAAACTCACTCCTTCATACAGCCAGTGCAAGGTCCTGTCTACACATGAGCTCCTGTGCTCAGCAAAACACTTCCTTGAGCACCAAACCCGCAGAGAAAAATAGGAGCTGTGACCATTATCCTTGGGCCACAGGAAATATCAATTTCAGCAGCCCTGCAGCTCTCTACAGACCACATTGTCCACCCTACATTGTTCTGCACAGATGTTATCCAAGTGGTCTCACGGAGGTACAGTGTGCTCCATGGAGCAGCGTGGAATTCTTGTACCTTACTTCTCTACGTTTCATACAGGCAATCACGAGCATGGATGCATTCTTTCATATTTCTCACTGATGTGACAATATGAAATTTTAGCAGATACTCTCATAATAATAATAAAAACTCCAGGTATTTCCAGGTTGCTCGCAGATATTGTGTGTGGGAAGAATGAACCAGGGAGATAAGCTGAAGGGAGGTAACCTTAGTAGGGAATAGCTGAAATAGATACCAAGTAATTTTCGTCTGTCATATTCAACTTTAGTGAGAAATGCAAAGGAGTTTTGGCACCAGCTCCACAAGTTATGCAGTAGTTGCATTGAACAAGTAGTAATTAGAAAAAAGCCCAAAGCAGTAATACATGTTCTCTGATTGCCACACCAATTCCCAGCAATGCTAACACCTGCAAGAAAATGAAAATGCAAGACTTGCTTCCGTTTTTTAATTCCCAACAGAGTTACTCAGTGGCATAAAGGCTAGAATAACACTTGATTCAGCATCCTGATTTCTACTTAATTTGTAGAAAATGTAACACATGTTATAAAACTTTTTATTGATTATTTTTTCTTCTTTCTCAGCTCTGCAAGCAATGTAAAGAATTACATAGCAGGGTGTGCGAAGCAGTAAAGAAATGCACATACAGTACATCTGGGGGTTTAACGGTGCGTGTTGGGAGCACAAATTCTGAACTGAACTTCACATTTCACTAAAAACCACACATTTTTTTAGACAGTTCACTCACATTTCATACTAAATGCTGGCTGCCTTCCTCATGCAGGCATTACAGTCCTTTCACATGTTTGGGATTTCTTTAGAAGCAAACTCTTTAAACTGAAGGGAATACAGGTGCAGAATCTGTGTCAAGGTGCTGTAGGAAATACACTTAATGGCACTCTGAATAACTATTTCAACCTGAGCTCTGAATATGTGAAGGAACAGTATCAACAATGCACTACAGTACTGACCGGAGTCACTGTATTATCATTGGAATAAGAAATATAACTGTCCAACCTTTGAAATAGTTCCATGTCCCATCTGGAAAACTTGGCTCCTTAATCCGTCGGGGTTTAAACTCAGCTGGTTTAGTGACCCACTCTATTGCTTCCTTTATTTCCCATTGTTGGTTTGCATCCAGCATCTGGGGGTAAGGAAAATAAGAAACAAATATCCTGAATACTGAAGGATTCCATTAACTTTTTTCTGTCAAACTCTCATAAAAAGAGCAGAAAAATTCGTATGAAGTGGTAGAAATTCAGGAAATAAAAAGGAAATGAAAAGCTGGAATTGACATTCTGTATGTTTTGTGCTTTTGGCCACTCTTAACACTGAGTTGCAACGGCTATAGAAGTATCCAGACTAAGTTTGAACCAAGCAGATCAGGAGCTGTAGGAAGCAGAGCAGAGTCTTCTGCGTGAATGAGTATATCTTGGCAGCAGATACTTGCATAAAGCACCCTGAACCATGAACATGGCTGCCTCAAATTTTCTGCAGAAAAGCTTCTTGACAAAAAAGTGCAGTAGTTTAAAGAAGATGAGTTTCTCAAGCATCAGTTCTTTCCCACGCAAGGGAGAATTCTTCCCCGTACAAAAAGCGAAACATCGGAAAAGGACACCGCCATTCCACTAAAGGCTCTTCAGGTCCTTGCCATCCTGCATTCACAGAGACGGTTTGGCTGTTCATGATATATGGCATCCCATGAAAGCTCCATGATGCACTGCCATACCCAGAGTAGGCTGGCAGCTGTGGCCATGTCAGGGAACACATGGGGCAAAACATCCAGCCCATAGAATTAACATTTCCAAATCAGAATGTTTGACTTCCAGCTAATTATTCCTTTACATGCAAATATTTTAGTTTGAAAAACTTTTTTTCCTGTTTATTTTTGGCCAAACACCAGAGTAAAATATTAACAGGCTTCCCTCTGGAAACCTCCCTGGACATAAAAGGCACTTAAAATTTTCTGGAAGACAATCCTGGAAGTGGGGTTCCCCCAAAGACTTACATGGAAGCCTGGCACAGGATAAAATTCTTAGTAACGCATCTACTTGGGTCATGTCTATACTGCTTTTGTTGGTATATGTCAACATTTGTTGCCATCATTATTCAGGATTTGAAAAAGGAAGAAAAAAGTATTTGTCAAGAAATTTATATAATGAGAGATATTTCATCTAATAGTTTTAAACAGAAAATAACATAGTATAATAGCAAAAAGTTATATTCACCATTATTTTGTCCAGGCCAATCATTTCTTGTATAAATCTGCATCAGCAAATATCATCCTATAGATCTGCACCCACCTTTACTTTGAACCTAGATGAATATTTGGAACAAGATATAGATCTCTTCTGAATGATTAATGCAGCAGTAAACTGGAATCCATCCATTGGATTGTAAACTAGAATATACAACTTCAGCATAACTGAAAAATCTTTATTATTACATCTGTTCCCTTGTGAGTAAGCTTCATCCTACACTGAAAATAAAACAGCAGTGTTTGAGTGGGTTTTTTTTCATAAATCAATGGAAACATGTCTATCTTCATTTATGATCAGCCCTCAGCTTTGCCGTACCATTACTGTTTTCCTGCAATGCAGCATTATGCAGTAGTAGAAGAGGAAGTGTCTGAGAGAGAGACGAAAGCAAAGTCATCACTGTCCATATCATAGACCTGGAAGAGTTAGACTAGGTCTAGCCCATCTGTTCAAAGCATAAAACATAGAAGAATAACACTCAGTACAAGTATTTATTATACATTGTCCAGCCTTCTCTCAAGGCCTATGTGTGCAACTGCAAGCAAAGTTACATCAGTGATACATCTCCAAATAACTCTAACACACTGCATCTAGAATAATATTAATTTGCACATTTTCACAGTAAGAATAATCTTTTTATTTCTTCCTAGGAGGTTGCAGAAAACCATCAGGAAATTATATCAGGTATATCAATAACATCCAGCTGAACCAAACTCCTCAACCCAACTAACTGTAACATATGATCAATTTTTCTAGTGCAGGTATATCCCATGACTTGGCAACACTATTTCTAGAGATACCAAGGTCTATATTTCCTAGAAGATAAATCCCAGCTGATTTAACTAAATCTTACACCAGTAAACTGTCCAAAGCTTTCATGATATTTCACATAAATATTTCCGGGGGGAATACAAAGGGTTTGTTGGTGTTATGACCTCTTTTTTTGCTTGAAAGCCATAATTCTAATCAGATCGATAAATTTTGCTAAATTGGAGAATTTCATGAGGGGAACAAGCATGAATATCAAATTACTGAACAACAACTTCTCTTCACTCTCAGATTTCATCATTATGGTTGTCTCTCCAACCTTAGTCTTGCAGGCTTGTGGTGTATTCCTGAGTGAGCTACTCCCACCAAAACTAATGAGGCAGTTTAAGGATTAAGAAGATGGAAGGTACCAAAGTCAGATTTGAAGGACAGACTTTCCATAAGCTTCTTCATCTGTTAGCACATCAGTGAATATATCTGAAATCCATGCAGAATACAAATTGTTTGGCATCCTGATTCAAAGAAGATATATAAAATAAAAAAAGAATAACATAATAAAACAGAGTTTGGTCTCTTCTCCCAAGGAACAAGCAATAGGATAAGAGGTAACAGCCTCAAGCTGTGCCAGGGGAGGTTTAGATTGGATATTAGGAAAAATTTCTTGTCCGAAAGGATAGTCAGGCATTGGAACAGGCTGCCCAGGGAAGTGGTGGCATCACTGTCCCTGGAAGTGTTCAAAAACTGTGTAGATGAGGCCCTCCGTGACATGGTTTAGGGTGGACTTGGCAGTCCTGGGGTAATGATTGGACTTGATGACCCTGAAGGTCTTTTCCAACCTAGTTGATTCTATGATTCTATGGTGAAAAAAAGATTAAGTAATGCTAGTCACTTGAGGAATGGCTGTCAATCTTTTCCCTATTTCTCTGAAGCAAGCAGGGATTTGAGACTTGGTATTTCTAACCTTTCCCCCTATCAGGCTGCACTACCAAACTTAGGTGTGCCTGATTTCATGGCTGTGAGTAGTTGATAATAAATTCTTTTCACCTTCTTTATAAACTCTACCCAAGCAGGAGTAAAAAATTAAACAGGAAAGCCAAGTCACACTTTTCAGCTGTCAAATTAAGAGAGAGAAGCACCCCTGTTGTCACACCTCCTGCTCTCAGGAAAGGAAAAAACAGGTTATTTTAGAACAGGCTCTTTTAGATCTTAATACAGAATAGAATTCTCTCCAAATGACTCATCACTTCAGCAAAGAGATCAACACGTTAGGCCCAAGCATTTGCTAGCAGACAATGGTAACATATACAGTTCAATTGCTGAGATTTTAACTGAGTAAGGAGTTATTTTGGGGAAAAAGCCCCCAGCAATTCAAAAAAAAAAAACCAAAAAACCAACCCCAAAAACCCAAACCCTCAGTTATAGAGATTTAAAGGAGAGCAGCTCCTTGGCCAAATCATAAGCAAAGGCCTACAGACGCAAGCACAATCTTTAAGTACACAGCTTCCTGTCAGTAGTAGACATCAGTTCCCACTGTCCTCTGTGACACTAGAGCCAGACAAGGCAAACAGTACAACTTCCCCAGAAGTTCATGTGGGATTCTACCAGGAAGGTCTCAGAAAGGCTCCATTTCAGATAAAAACTAAGTCCTTTTTATATCACAGACATCAGAGGAAGTAGGACATTGAGCAGCCAGAACATGCTATTAATTTCTATTTTTCATCTGTAACAGACAATAGATACTGCTGTTTTCTGTTCCTTCAGGGCAGTTATTTTTTTCAGACTGTTTTCCACCTTCTCAGGTGATAAATTGTCGTTACAGTCCCTTGTTTTGCGCTTATCAGTGGTATCTGTGGATGTCTCTGGTTTCTAGGTACCCTGGCTGTACTTCAAAGAGGCCACCTGCATTTTTCAGGGATGTTTTCTTTATGGTTCACATGGCTAGTCCCCAGGCTCACAGTTCCAAGGCAGCAGCCCTGTCTCTGTCAGTATTTTCGAGCAGAAAATATGTTTTGCTCAGTAATTTCCCATTCTAACCAGGCCACCTTTGCGGCTGCTCACATCACTGCCTAAATTGGTTATTTTTAATATCCAGTAACATGTTAAGTGTACAAGGTTTGGCCCCCAGGTCAACAGCATATTCAGTAGGGAAATGGTTAGAAGATTAAAAAACCCAGATTAAAACCTCCAAGTCAGAAAGATGAAATCAAGAGAAGGACATACAGAGAAACAAATATCTGATAAGCAAGGCTAGACAAAAATGTTTTCTTTCAGAGGTGCCATAATTCCAACAAAATGACTCTGAAATGTTCTGACCAATTCCACCACTAAGCACTGTGCAGTTGCTACAATTATTCATCCTGCAGAAGTGAAGCGTATGCAGCATGTCCAAGAACTCAGCAATGCCTGTGCTTTATTTGATATTTTAAAGCTAAACATATGTATAAATTACTGCAAAATCAAGACCAGATGTGCAAATGGGGGCAACCAGGAGAGGGAATCATTCACTTTGTACCCAGGTCTGGGTGGTCACTGTCAGCTTAGTTGCATCGCCATTTATGTTTCATCTTATACTTTCCTGTTTCCAGATGCTGATCCCTTCCTCAAAAAAATGAAGAATTATAATGGGTTTTCAAAATGAAGAGTTGCTCCTGTATCACCTCCGACTCCCTAGAGGAAATAAAAAGCCACCCTAGACCAACAGCCCAGAACACTGTCAAAGAAACAGCAGCTAGCAGATCACATCTCTGAGGAAAAGGGCATTTCTATAAATGAGAGAGCCTTTGCATACTACTCCTTTCAAGCAACTGCTGTGTCTCCCAGTTGTTTTGGTACTTGAAGTCATGGTCAGGTTCTCATTGCCTCTGTTTCTGGCAGGGAGGTAATGGCAGTTTTGGCCCAGCTGTTTAAAGTCCCCAAGACTCAAGGCTGAGGCTGAATTTTGTTTTTTCCAGGTCCGCATACCCCTCACTACCCAATATCAACATGTATTCCCAGCAAGGGTTTTTGTTAGGGTAAACCATATGCACATCTAAACCACAGCAAACTGCGGTGTCAGAAAGAGGACAGACACAGTGTGAAACCTCGTGCTGATTGTAATTTTCTTTAGCAGCATGGAATAAAGAGAGTCTTCAGAAATACGAGACCATAAGTCCAATTCTGTGACGTCTCCCCTGTGCAGGGTATTTGCTTGAGATCTGAGAAACCAGTGTCTGAGCCTCAGTCTTGTAAGAACTTTTTTTGTATGATTCTGGCTAAGACACTTGCCTGTGTCTCAGGTCCTCTACTGTTCCTAGCTACACTGGGGAAAGAAATCCCATCCCACTTTCCTTGGATGTCATGGATCACAGACTGGAGTAGCTGAGGTTAATTGCGTGTCAAGGCAGGCTGGACCAAGCACATTTCAATCATGACAACAGAAATGTGTTCAGCATCTTGTATTATAACAGCCCAGGTGATACAGACTCCAGTCTTAGGCTGACTAAAGTAACGGTTTATCCTTAAAATAACTGAGTATGTAATTTCCAGATTGCCAAGTGATATAAAAAAAAAAAAAAAAAAAAGGAGAAAGAAAAAAGTAGAGCTTTCTGTGAGAAGCACTTGCAAAGGTAGATAAAAGGAGGAAAAAGCATGACATCAAGTCAGGTTTTGTGAGTGTTCAGTTGACTGCCAGAGGGTTTTGACATATTCAGTGCCAGTGAAACACGAGACTTGAATGGCAAAGAAGGAATTGCTCATTCTGTGGTCTAGGGCACTGGCTGGCTGAAAGGGCACTAGAAAGCCCTTCTGCAAACGTATGGAAGTTACATCGGTACGAGAAGGGAGCAATGAGAACCGCAGAGGAACTTGTGCATGTGCTCACTGAGCGCTGCTCGTAGAACACCATCACAGCCACATCCTGCTGTAACAAATGGCTTTGCCTAACAAAACGCTCCTGCCCGCAGGGCCGGTGTGTACCATAGTGTCCGAGATGCAGCTGTCCAGCGATCTGGGAAGGTGGATGCTGCTAACAGTTCCTGCCATCCTTAGAGGCTGAGGTCAAGCACTTACCCACATGTGTCTGTGTGGTGTCTAGCTGCACTCCTGGGCAACCTGGGCTAGCCCCAGGTTGAGCATGGTTTCCCAGCTCGAGCTCCACACTGTCTGCACATAATGATTGATACACCGGCTTTGTGGGCCCACGGGTTTTATCCATGTTTTTACTTTTTTTTGGAGTAGCTCAGAGGTGGCCACTGTGGGGCATAACAGGAAATAACTGCGGGCTTTTCTTAGGAAATCATGTATCCAAGCTCAAGACCAGGAGTTGAGGTTGGCAAGCAATTCTAAAAGATGCCCATCCAAAAAGAAATTCCAGAAAAGATTCTGGCTGTGTCTCGGTTATGGTCTTCAACTTCAGCCTTAATGAGTCAAAATACCTCTTCTCCTCTTGCCTTAATTTGCCATCCAGAGATAATGAAACTGATCTCATTTGTGAAGCAGTTGAGAGTGAGAAATGCTATATATTAGGTAAAATGAATTGTTAGGTAAGATGGCAGATGCCTTGGAAACCCCGAAGAGAGACGCTGTGTTCAGCAGGTTTCTGCCTATTGCCTGGCATAAGAATGTCTGTCTTGGGACTTGGAAGAAATGAGGGTTGAGCTATTTCGTCGATAAATCAAAAGCACTTGCACAAGGCAGGCTGGCCTGTCAAGGTGGGTATGTATCCCAGTACCTTCCTGAATGCCATTTGTCATTCCCAAGCTGTAGGGAGGGTTGTTCCTTCTTAATGATCAGTTGACCTCAGAGAGCATATCTATTGCTAAGTATACACACATTTGCTTCTCAAAACACTTAGTAGTAGTCTGAAAAGGCTCAGCCATTCTAATGACAGTGGCGCCAGAGATTATATTTAGCCTATTAGTAATCTACTTATTATAACCTTAAACCACTGAAGCTATTGATTGAGCTTCCGTTCCATATTGGAAAAAATTTACCCTTGCAAATGGTAATCCTTTGATAAAGGCAGCATGATTAAACGCACAGATTTTGATGCAGTCACCTTAATAAGTAACATTCAAGTGTAAATGATGGAAACTATTTCTATTATACTTGCCATCTTTTAGCACAAAAGAATATACATTTTACGCTAGTCATAAGCCAAAAAAGACAGAGCCATTCCAGAAGTGAAGGCAGTAATACAGAATGAAATCCAAACTTCAGTGGAAGCACATGGTATGCATCTGACCTTGCTCTAGTAAGGCTGCTCTGCTAGGAACCAGTTAGGGTGAGCTGACCAGAACCACCATAGAGAACACTGTAGCAGCACTTGGCATTAGCCTTGCTCCATTTCCACTGTTCCACAAGGGAACAGATGCTCCTCAGTTCCCCTGCATTCCTACCTCCTTTTCAGACTATGACAGAGAGAACAGATGACACATGCTATGCCACATCCCACCTCACCACCTGCTTCCCTCTGCCCAGTGTTAGCACCTCAGCTGTTCACCTCCATCCTCCTGTCTCTACGCTAAGGGAGAAGCAATGAAGTTGTTTATGTTTCTCCAGCTAATGCTCTCCCTGTGTCAGTAGGGATAAGTGCAGAGGAACCCCAAAACATAGCCTTCAACCAAATGCTTAAGTCTTTGTCCTGCAATGGGTTCTGTTCCCCCCTCTCAACAACCTCCTAACAGTCTCTCACAGATGACAACTGCCTGCGTAAGACCCACCAGCTATCCAGGATTTTCAGTCAGAGCCCAGATTTTACACCAAAGGCCGCTGTAACAAAACCAGATAGAACCATCCCATTGCCATCTCCTGACTCTTCCCACCCTGCCCTGAAAAGGCGCCTGCCAGAGATGTGCATCATGGGGGTTCCCAGCCCCTCACTGACCTCCAGGCTCCTGCCATGCCTGGAAGGACAATGTCAGTCTCATTCCTGCATTAGGATGAAGCTGAAGTGGGAGCAAGGTGTGCGACTAGGAAGGCACTTGCACTTCTGGGCACTTACACAAACAGTCCAAGTACTTACTGCACAACACAATAGCTATTGGATGAATCACAATTCTGGACTCAGCAGTTACCCACCCAGACCTGCTTATGGTGCCCAAATCAGTTATTCAAATTTAGTCCTGAATTCCTTAGCAAGGTGTGAGAATGTGAGTTTCCCATTTGCAATGTACTGTTCAGCTTAAATGAATGCTTCTGTGGTTTAAACCCAACATGACTACGCAGCTCTAAGCGGAATTGCGTTTTGGAGGCAAGCTGGCACAAACATCTAGAGCTTCTTCACAGAAAACTTAAAAACTAAGAAGTTTATTGGATTGAACAGATCAAATAAATAACAAAAGTGGGGGCTCATTTAGTTGCTTGTATTCATTTATACTCATTTCAGCTATGGATACGCATTTTAAAATAAACAGTATTGTAGGTGACAATGGGTGAGATGGCATTCTGGCTTATTTCTAACCATCAGTAAACTCTAGGAGACTGAGGGGAAAAAAACTCCAAAACCTTTCCAAGGCTACTTTTCAGTGGCAAGAGCTGCTCATGAGCCTAGTGGTTGCAAGGGTAAGAACACATAAGGTTCTTTTCATGCTAAAATAGAGATGTATTGTATCTAAACAGTAGGATCACACACATTTTTAGGTCTGCAAGGTTACTCAAAAAACAGTACAAAACAATTCTTACAATACCACAGTTTGAAACAACGCAGGACAGAAACAATCTGCAGGCCTAGCATGCAGAATGGGCATCACAGGGTTCTGATGGACAATGGGTAGAGCACAGATTACCAGAAATAACATGATTGTTGCATTAAAAATATGTAAAACGTTATTACATTACAGGAAATACTAAAAATAAAGTAAACTTTGCAGTCTGTAGGAAGAATGGGTTTAGTGTTGTACTAGTTATTACTAAAACTCAAACTGTTCTAGCTTCTTAATCTACAGTGGCAACGTATATACACGTGAGGATTTGCAGTGTGAGTTGTAGTGGTCACTGAGACAGGTTAACATCCAATGAAGATAAAAAAAAATCAGCTATCACAAGAACAAATGTGTAAAATTCCCTGAAAAATTGCACAGAAGTCAGCAGTGGCTGCTAATGCCAGATAAAGCAAGAGAGAGGAAACATGTTTGCCCTGCAGCATGGCACTGACTGCCAGCTGAGAGTCAACATTGGACTTGCTCTCACAAGAATCTCAAGTCTGTCTGTCTGTCTGTCCATCATGGGGGTTAGTTCTAAGTCCAGACAGAATTGTTCTAGCCCATTCCTGCCAAGGACTTCTGCTCTAGAAAATGTCTCCCTTTTCACAGCAATAATACACCACAAACTCAGCATCTTGTATGGAAGTACATTAAAATAGTTTACAGAGGATAAACACACACCCCAAACTCATGAAGGTTTAATTTCCCTCCTTTCCCCCTCAATATGAAAGCTACTCTGCTTTTGTCCCCCTCCCGTCTCCCTCCTCCCACCCCTCAAATAAGCAGATGCAATCAAGGAGAAATTTATTTTGAACCAATTCTGCAAAACAGTTCAACAATGCCATACTTTATAAAAATACTTAGTTACATAATTAAACTTATTACTATTTATATAAAAAGTGTGAATGTGAATTTTAAACTCTGTTAGGGTAAGAACCACGTCAAGATCTTCAGGTGAAACAAATAAATTTTCATAAACATACAAACTCATTTGGAGCAGTTTTATAATACACAACCATTTACAATGAACACGTTCATTAAGTTAGTGTTTTATTCCTTTGCTATACAAGTGTTATTACAATGAACTGTTCCATTCATTAATTAAAAATCCAAACAATGCCAGTGTCATTTTTGGCATTTTTTGTTATAACTGTATTAATACATAAACTCATATGATTGTGTTATTCATTTTAAAATATTTAGAAAAATTAAAATTCCATCATATTTTTTGGGTTGATTTTTTTTTTATTTTTTTTGTTTTGTTTTTCTTACATAAAGCCCTTTGAAAATTCGATAACCACAGATATACAGGTGATGAGTGATGATGAGGGAAAATGACAAATGATGGCACTGCTCTCACAAAGATCTGTTTGGTAGTTGGATTCCATGTAGTGTAAACTCATGGAGAATGTTAAGTTTAGTACCAGAACTATATTACCAGCTTTTCTGAAATTCATTTGTAGGATAGCTTTACAATGATAATATGAATTACAACCTGGTAGCTAAGTAAGAGTTTAGTGTTTCAAAATTAAAGTACTTAAGCTTGATCAGAAATTCAAGAACCTCATGCAAATCGTTGAGTAAAAGACATGATGTTATTGCTTGATATGTCAGTAAAATAAATCTAGATGTAGTGTCAGCTGGGCTGAATACCAGCAAATTTCAATGTCAGTATATTTGGACAATATTAAATACATTTCATCCCTTTAGTTTTTAATCTTTCACATTTTCTTTTGTTTATTTTTATTTAAATAATTCTGTAGGAAGGGCAGAAGTGGGAAGAGCAACTGTGTGTAAGTGTGTCTTAATAGTCAAGAAAAGCAAAAGTGCAATCAAATCCCTGAACTTGTGACAGCTAGCATTTGTGGCACCCACCCTTGTCAGCACACATAAGCCACATAAAACAGTACCAAACCTGTCTCTGAAAAAGGACCTTAAAGTGGCTGTTAACCAGCTTCAATCTTGCTTTCCTGGTGAGCTTTGTTCAGGTAGTCTTCCCATAAAAAAAGCTCGCTGTTGGACTGGAGCTTAAAAGTGAAAGGCTTTTCCCCCCTGATTGTATTACATAGCTTCAAGTTCAAATATCATCATACTTTATCAACACAATTTTATAAAATATTACCTCATTTTCTAGTTACCTTCATTATTCTTAATTAGCTATGCAGAAAGAATAAAAGAAAAATCCCTCGTGCTACTTTCCAGTTATATTAATACAAGTATTAACACAGTGCATTATGCTC
>JANHGB010021716.1:0-34994 GCA_026283785.1 Coracopsis vasa | reverse complement strand
GCTGGTCACACTCCTTTTGATGCAGCCCAGGATACGGTTGGCTTTCTGGGCTGCGAGCGCACACTGAAGCCGGCTCACGTTCAGTTTCTCATCAGTCAACACCTCCAAGTCCTTCTCCACAGGGCTGCTCTGAATCTTTTCTCTGCCCAACCTCTGAATCTCTTCTCTGTAGCTGTGCCTGGGATTGCTCTGACCCAGGTATAGGACCTTGCTCTTGTCATGGTTAAACTTCATAATGTTGGCATCAGCCCACCTCATGAGCGTAATTCTGAACTCATCAGAATTAAGATTCTCAAAAACATTACAAAAAAAGTGTTTTAATAAAATAACTGGAGTAATTTTAGAGGTTTAAACAATGCAGATGTTCTGAATTAGACACAGCTACATATTAAAAAGTGAATATAGCTATCAGATATTTCACCTTCTGAAAGTTTCTGGCTTTACTCTGAAGCAGTACCACCCTGTTTGTCAAAATAAAAATACATCTCAAAGAGAAATCATGTTGGTATTGGTTGGTAGTGAGTTGTGGGTTTTTTTTTGGTTGGTTGTTTTCTTTTTCCCATGGTGGAATAGGGTCATTCGTCTTATCAGCATTTTACTTGCGTCTTCAACCTCTTTCTGAAGAGCTTGCAAGCAACTATCACTGCAGGTGTTCATCATCTTTCAGTTGGCTAGCAGGAGACTCATTTATTTTGTTGTCTTTTCTTCTCCATGGATCAGCCTTCTAGAACTTTGCCATTGCTAACTGATTTGTCCTACTTAGAAATACTATGCAACTTTCAAGTTTATAGTTTATATATAGAAAGTCAGAAACCCAAGACCCATTATGGTTAACAAAATGCTGTGCTTGATACTCCTTAAGCCAAACGCTAATTATTTACATTTCAAAGCGCTCTTTGATTTCCAAAGAAGGATTTTTGAAAGTTATAGGATTTTTGCACATTGTGTTTTAGTTGACTGAATTCCTGTCACATGAACACTCATTAATATGGCAGTCCTATAAATGAGTGGTATTAATAATGTGAATCTGAGTGAAACAGTCCTAGAGACTGGGTAAGGAAGGGCACTTTGTAAATAGGTAAACATATCCTTTGAGCACAGTACCTTTCAATAAACTGATATTAAAGAAATATGAGACAGGCAACTGTGGCAGGATTTACACTTCTCTCGAAAAAACAAACAAAACCAAACAAACAAGGTCAAATGGGAGATTTGTTTTTTTGCCTGATGCTGTCCTCTTGGAATCCATGAGCAGTGATGGGCTTTATATAATGCAGGTGTTTCAAAGCACTTTTGCAAAAGCACTTTTGCAATATCTGCAGTAGTGTACTTCTTTCTCCTCTTCAAGCCTGTCATCAAAACCTGTTAGTTTCTATTACTACATGTTGCATGTTTCCTTGTTGTCCGAGAGTGCTGAAGCTAAAAGCTGGCTTCTTCCTGTCAAAATTGCCCATCAGTTTTTTAGATTATATTCCTGATTCTAGCAGTGACCAAACTGACCAAAGTAGTTCTAAGCCTTCTCTGAAATCGTCCAATTGACTTTGGATAGCAACTCAAGTAAAAACCATGCCTTAAATAATTTTTTTTTAGGAATGGAAGAGCAGACAAAGAAGGAATCAATTTTTCTGTCAGACAATGTAATTTGATTTCCTTTCAGTTTGTATATTAAGTTCATCTGAGAGAGGAGTTGCTGGAGTGGCTTGAACCCTCCTGATGGAGAAGATAAGCTTCTGTGGGATTAACTGAGCATAATCAGCTGAGAGTAGGGCTGAGTGTAGAATTATGTAGAAAACTTCAGCAAGGATATAGGAATTTCCAGTGCAAACAAAGCTAACACTGCTAACCACAAAGAGCTGAGCTGACTGAACCAAGTCTAGAAGAAATAGCCTTCAAATACAAAGTGTGCTGAGGAAAACAGAGTTTGAAAAACATACATATATATATATTTTAATTCTGTCCTAGACATTTTGTCATCTTCTTTCTCATTCCCTTTTCTATGAGATCTCCTGGATGAAACAGTCCTGATTCACTGCAAGGTATCATTCACTTTCTTTTCCTTATGTACTTGTCAGTACTGAAGGAATAGTGCACTTTTTCAAGACTTTTCAAGCTCAGAATCAGTAAGATTCAGAACCCTCTCTAAACCACTTCAATATGAATGACTTTCCTTCTTTTCCAAAGCTGTAACATGAAAAACAACTTCAGAAATTCACAAGTCTGTGGATGATAAGACACTTCACCAATAGCTTCATGCTAAATTAGGGTGGTTACTGTAAGGGTATGTGGAAGAAGAATGATTCATTTAGTAAAACCCGGACGCTATCATTGCCATCATCAAGATCTAAAGAGTCAAAACACTCCTTAACATATAGAGCTACCCCACTACTTCTCAGTCCTTGCCTATCCTTTCTGTAGAGGTTATATGCATCACTAAGGAGAGTAGCTCCTCTGCTTGGGCGCACCTCCCACAGTTGTGCTCACTACTGCTCTCCAATACTGGCATTAAGAGCAGGGCACATCACGCAGCCTGGCACCTGGGTGGCAGCATGTTCCCATTGGAGCTCTGTCTGCGCAGCTGTATCAGTTGTGGCACTTGTAGAGTGTATTACTTCAATGCATATATTCACAAAATCCTCTCAGTTTTAGGACAATCTACAAGCAATAGGTAGGTTGATATAAACATAGAATTCACACTTCACTCACTCTGACGGTGAGGGAAAACTAAAAGCAGAATCTTACTTTATATGGAGTACAGGTTAAGCTCCCTCTGCTGTAAATGAGGGTAACTTCATTGATTGTAAGGAAGATTGTCTTGGGCCACCAAAGTTGGACAAGACTTCTCAAAGAAAAGTTTTGCTTTGATTTGATTTCTTTCTCTCTCAGTTCTTGACTGTTTTCTTTCCAGTATTTTTAGCCAAGTAGTTAACTGACTGCACTCGTTGCCAGCAAACTTATTGCTAAACTGGTTTTATGTATGTTGACACAACACACTCTACAAAAATATTCCATCAACTTCTGTCCAATATTTCTTAAAATCAGCATCTACAAAACATGTTATCTTCTAAAACAGTTTGAATGCTAAGACTTGCACTTGATTTGAAGACACATATAAGCCAACAGAAATCGCCAAATTATCTTTTGTTTTTTCCTCCAAAACAAAAGGATAAGAATGCTCAGATGAATCATTCTAATAGATGTGCTCAACTCTCTTTCCCTTGCAACAGTTTCTGGAGGCTGAAAATCCCTGCTTCAAAACAACTTTGAATTCTATTTAACAGCTAGATTTGTATCGATCATCAATAGAACTTACTGTTTGTCTACTATGTCATAAAGTCCCTAAGGGAGCCTGACATAGTTTATGCTTTACTAACCCTCACAACTATAAAAAGCATATACTTTTGCATGTTATTTCTTCCTGGAAACTTCTGTCAGAGAGAAAAAAAGAAGGTCCTTGTGTTCCTATGTTTAATGTTTTAGTGTATTCGTATGTTTTTGTGTATATAAATGTAAATGTATGTTTATGCATATGCATTTGTATGCTTTTGTATATTTAGGTTTTTCTTTTATGTCTGTTAGAATGTTCAGGTAGTTTCTTCATGATATCATCATGGCCATTTTTAAATGCCTATCTTAGTATTTGATTCTAAGTGTCTAACTATAAAACCTGATTTACCATGGAAAGGAAAACAGCTTGTGTACTGTATGCTTCAGATCTTGTGTACTGTATGCTTCAGAGAGGCAAATAAGCAAAAGTAAATAATTTTTATAACTACTATTAACGCTTCTATCATTTCAAAATATGAAAAAGTTAATAACAAGTAGTTAGAAAGATGTTATAAATTCATACACATGGTATTCTTTTAAGATTGCTCTGTAGCTTGAATTTCCATCAACCTTAAAATACATTGAGAAAAACTAATTACTGCTTCTCCATCCTTCTTAATTCTTATGTGAAGACAAAAGTATCAGCATAAGGAAAGCAATGCAAGATTTCATACTTAATATGACATTATGTGATTACTGCTGTGGTTTGAACACTAAGCAGGCAATGCCAGCAAGACTCCTAAATTATGAAATCCTGGGGTGACTGTTGGCAATTAGCCGGTGTGGAGAAATCAGTACATCTATCAATCAGTGGCATTTGCTAGAGAAACATAGATGAGAACTGAAAAGCTAAGGATGTCGATACTGACAGGCTGCTTCAGGGTTTTGTTTGGGTATTTTTACCCTTTTTTAAATTACTATCTATAGTTCTTAAAGTCTGTTTTTTTTTTTCATTTATATTCTGCTCTTTCTTTATCTTTAAATGTATTAAAAAACATTTGAGGAGACAAGAAAAGCTCTTAAAAAATACAGAAAATTGTTTCCACAGGTCTTCTAGTACTAGCTTCAGTGTGCTTCTCCTAAATTCAGTGGAAAGTTTACCGTAGAATTCCATGAAATCTGCATTCAACCACCACTGGGTCTTTTAAAAATTTTCACCCTACTGTTGTGTGTGATGAAATTAACTTGAATAAAAGTACACAGTCTCACACCTATGGAAAAAATTTCTATCAAGCCTAATATTAATACCTTAATTCTGGGAGCACGTAATTCTTATTTGTTAGCTCATTATTCCTTCTTTTCCCTCCAAGTTCTACTGATTGATTAAGTGGTTTTCTTTTATTTTGAGCTAAATATTTTATTTCAGCTTGGGAATAAACGTTCTACAATGTCTATATTTCAATATAGAACAATTCAGAAATGGAACTGTCTGTTATTAACCACTAGTTGCTCTTTCCTTGAAATGTGGTGAAAATGAAGATGGAGCCTGAGTAGCAAAGATAATTCCCAGAATTAAGGAAGGATGCAGTTATGAACATCTCAGGACACAGCAGATAGATAGTAGCATAGTTCTTGGTCTCAACAGTTAACTCATCCTTCAAAACTTCATTTAATATGATAATTTCTGAATCTTACAGTTTCCCAATTTTATCTTTTTCGCTTTTTCAATTTTTTTTTCCCCATTTCAATCTCTAGATACCTTGTTGATGCATCAGCAGATTCATGATATATTTATTGGAATACTAAATTTGGCTCAAAACAAACAGACACTTTCTTGTTATATTAAAGAGATTTTAAAACATTTCCACCTCAGACAAGGACCTTTTATTTTAATTTCGTGTATGGGATAGAGGTGAAAAGGCAAATCAATATCATCCCTCCCAGTATTCAGGAAATCTTGAATTACAGTGGTTCTACTAATTCGATTCTTTCCTTCATTTCACTGTCAGGAATCTGGCAAACCCTATCTATTTTGAAGTCTAAGTAAGTTTCTAATATTCATCCAAGCACTTTGGCTTTTTCTTGGCAACTAATTTTACCCATTGTTTGGATCTCAATTATTGTTATTTTTTTTCTATCTGCCCTTAACAAATTTTCATGGCTATTTACTGAAACCAGAAGTTTGTCTGTACTGTGCTATTTGAGAAGTAGTGCTTAATTGCTCAATAGAATACCTATTTCAATCATACTCAAATACAGATTAAAAAAGGAAAGTGGAGAAAGAGGAATTTATCAAAAAAATGTTGTTCACTTTGTTTCATGACATTTACCCATCCAGATGATTCCTTTATTTTCATTTTTCTATGCTTTTCAAGGCATTACTATACTCCCTCACATAACCAGCAATGGTCCATCAGTAATTTTTCACTGGTTAGGTTTCCACTGCTTGGGTCCATTCAGCAATTCTGACATATCATTTGTCTTCTTTGCTTGTTCCTTTCTGTGATCCTTCTGCTTGTCCTTACTGTATTCAATTCTCCTTGTACTTGGATTTCACTTATTTTGCAGTTGCTGTCGCACTTAGGTTTGGGCATTCCAGTCTGTTGCAATCACCCTTGGATTTATTTCCTCCTTTGCTAGATTTTTTTGCTAGATTTGTGTGATATGATTTCTAACCTGGTTGTTTTTACATTATTCCCAAACGTGGCTCAAATGATGCACAAAAGTTGAAGAATGACTGGAGAAAAAGCTTCCCTTCCATTCTTCCGAGACCCATAAGCTTAATTTTCACCTGTTTTCAGATTTACTTAAATTGCTGGTGCTTTAATGTTCACATTCTTTTTGAATCAATTTTTATCCCTCTGGCTATGTGCCAGCTTCACACAAGAGTTAGAATCTTTCTTTCCGCTTTTAAGTGCTTAATTCACTAGTGTTTTAACAAAATTTGGGCAATTTTTTTCCTATCTTCTCTAGTTATGTAGCACAGAGATACTAAAGGCATCCTGAAAAGACTTTCATAGACTTACTTCAGAAACTGATATTTTTTGTGAATTTAATACATGTAGCTACAAGAAAGACTTACTTAAGCATGTTCTTGCATACTTTACATTGCTTATTTTCAGTCATGCTTTAAAACATTTGTTCCATAAATACTTTGAAGATATACATATATAAGTATGATTATAGAATATCTATATGTATAAAACATACATTCATACTGTGTTAAAATTTCTTTAGTATAATCAGATATCTTTGGCTTATTCTTAAAAGGTATTTGCAGAATTGCATGTTAGTACGTGCTCGGTACATTAATTTTAAAACTTGAGCAGAATTTTCACACAAAAAAGGCAAGTTTCTGCCAAAACACCCGTACAAGCCTGCAGAATTAATTACCAACTATGGATGAGAACAGGATTGGTTAAAAAGAACTTTCCCTATTTTGCAAAGCTTTAAAGTATCTAAAAAGTACCTTTTCTGCCTGAGGATGAGACCAAATTCTGAAAGGGAGCAAAGAGAAAGTAGACTAGTAGAAGACACATTTCAAATGCCTTATACACATTGTAATGTGTATAATGTATGTTTTTACTAATGAATGTATAGTTTCTTCATACCAACTTCCAAGAAGAAATTCAGTCAGATTGACTAGCAAAACAGTGAGGCAGCTAGGTGAGCATCTCAGCATGGAGGCTAGAACAAATTACAGAGGAGCTGCCTTAGAGTCAGCAAGTTTACCACACAGATGCTAAGGCTAAGAAGCAATTACTGTTAAATTCGTGCCTCCATTTGGTTTTAATTTTATCAAGATACAATTGCATTATACTGACTAAACCTTTCTGCAAACCAGCTCTTAGTGGCATAGTGGTGTCAGGGGCCAACTGAGTGAAGCTGAGCCTGAGAAAACAGGGGGAAGAAGGGGTGTGTGTGGGTTTAATGTTTGTCTTTGTTTCTCATTACCCAAATCTATTTTAATTGGCAATAAATTAATTTTACTCAAGTCAAGTCTGTTTTCCCTGCAGTGGTAATTGATATGGGATATCCCTGTCTTTATCTTGATCCATGAGCTGTTTTATCCTATTTTCTCTCCTGGAGTAACTGAAGAGTGGGGGGATAAAGAGTGAGCAGCTGGGTGGATATTTGGCCATTAGCCAAGGCTAATGCAGCACAAAAACTTCAGGAAAAAAAAAATCGCTAAGAGTGTTAACCTGAATAAATCATAACCATAACCACATAGTGTGGGGCTTTTACTGAAATCCCACTGGAGTTCAATAGGAAGCTGAATATCATGGTTGTAATCTTTATAGCTAAGTAAAATTGGCAGCAAAATTCGCATTAAAGATGATTGTAAAGGTGCAGTAAACAGATGGAATGAGAAAAGAATTCCCACACAGCACACGTTCATCAATATATCAGGTGATGAGAAAGAAATGAAGTTCAAGTAGCCATCACTTTTGATTAAAACAAAGGGGGGAAAATACTATTGGGTAATTTCATGCTATGGGCAAAAGTTGAGGTCACCTCAGGAAAGGACACAAGACAAAAACTCCAGGAGGAAAAAAGGATCCATTTAATAGCCTGATTGAAAGCAAAATTGTTAATAATGAAACTACATGTAGGGACTGAGATTTCTATGATTTCTGTGAGAATATGAAACTCCATTTAGACGTATTAAGTTAGCCAGCATAGTGGTATTTCTGAAAAATTTTCTGGACAGAAGATTGAATCCATCAATGTGATTATAGTGTATCAAGACAGTGCTTCAGCTGTCACAGTGAATGCTAAAGCAGAGATGCTGGTTTGAAATTTTTACAGTGAAATCAGTGTATCTCAATTTTAGTACAGTTTTGTCTGTAGTGGTATTCATGAAATATATAGCAAAAATAATAAAAAGCAAGACACTGGTAGTAAGATAGATTATTTTAATTAAGACATGGTTTCTTGAAATTTTAGCATATGTCTGATCTTAGTCCTTTGATCTTTTGTTAAAGCAAATATTACATTTTCTTTGGCTTTGCTTTAACAGGACCATTAACTGGTCTGCCTAAGTCAACAAAACTGTTGAATATCAGAATATTATCTTTCACATTGCAATTTAATATGCAACCTGTGTGCTGTTTCCTGAAAACTAGCAGAAAGACAGCCTGAGACACTAAATAAGGCCCAAAATAAAGACAGAAAGCTCAAAGGCTATTGAGAAAAGATTGTCCACAAAGGTTTCAGAAATCTATGTCTCATTGTGAAAAGCAGAAAAAGAACAAAACTGATTACTCAGTCTACCATGACCTTTCTTCTGGACACACTGCCTGGAAATTTCCAGCTGTGCCATTAGTTACAAATGCACACAGAAATCTTAACACACATGCTAACGAAATTAATGTAGAGCATATTTATCAATTCCATGGTTGCTCTCAAACATGCAAAGGAATTACATTTGCTCAGTACGTGAAAGAACAGTTACAAGGAAAAACCCCACAAGAAGTGTATTTTTTTAAACTGTAATCAGAGGCATTACTAAATGATAATTCTCAGAAATACAAAGATCTCTTGATACAGAGAATCTTTTATTCATACAAAAATGAGCAATGGTAATCTTTGTAATAAAGCATTACTGATAACGACAATAGTCCTACATTTATTTTGCTAAGTAAATGAGCAATGTGATCTTTCCAGCTGTGCATTACTTTGTGCTTTGTGTGCAAAAGATTGGACAAAACTAACTTTGATCAGGTTTCCTGCCCCTGAAAAAATACTGTAAATGAGAAATTAACATCCTGATTGGTCACTTTCATGGACAATTCAAATTAGAGGGATTCAAATAAGAGAGTAAGTATGTTTGCTGGAGAGAACTTCTTATATTTTGTACAACTAATCGTTAACAAAGTAGCTCAAGCAGAGTAAAGACTACAGTTCCACAAAGTCTGTTCAAACATTGCTGAAAATTATTTCTATCATTGTGCTTTAACTGCAGATGAGAAAAAACCCTGCAAAATTTATCAGGATGCTGTTTCTGTACAGTTCTCTGAAAGTCTGACTGCTCTTGTTTTACCATCAGCACTTGAGAAGATATTACTATCTGCCTGAGTACCGCCAGCCTGATCTAACTCCATTTACTATAACTCTTTGAGCTGGGTGAACAATCAGACAATTGTTCACCCAGCGTATTATGGACTTGTCTAGCTGTGTGCTGGATATCTGTTCAGAAAGATACTCTGAGAAATAGTACCAAAAGCTTGGCTAAAGTCCAAAACCACTGCATCTACTACCTTCCCTTGGTCAGCTAGATGGGTGACCTTGTCATAAAAGGAAATTAAGTCTGTTAAGCAGGACTTTCCCCTTGTGAACTTGTGTTGACTATGACCAATGCCTGCATTGCCTCTCAAGTGTTTTTCCGTAACACAAGAATAACTTTCTCCATATGTTTACCAGGTGCTGAAGTGAAACTGACAACCCTGTAATTACCAGGGTCTTCCTTCTTGAAAATTGAGAAAATGTTTACCAGCTTCCAGTCAACTGGAACATTCCCAGGCTACCAAGACCATTGAAAAATAATGGGGAGAGGTCCCACAATGACATTGGCCGGCTCTTCCACTACCCTGGAATGAATCCTATTGGGTCCCATAGATTTTCGTGCATCCAGCTGGAGCAACAAGTCCCGAATGAGTTCAAAGTTGTATGGGATTTTATAATTTGGACAGTCCAGTTTTCTAACACAGGGGTCTGGGAGCAGCAGGATCCATCACTGGTGTTAAAGGTGAAGGCAAAGAGGGCATTAAAGACATCTCTGCTTTGTCTGTGTCCCTCATTATGAGGTGATCAAACTCATCAAGTAATAGACCAATTCCCACCTGGGAAGTTGGGGTAATCACAGAGGAGTTGTTCCTGCTGCACTGGGCAGGAATTTGTTGCCATTGACCCCTACCCCTTAAGGCATTGCATTCAGCCAGGTGGAGAGACACTGAGGATCCTGTACGTGATGTATCTCTTCTGCCTGTTGGGCCTCTTCCAGGGTAGGTAAGGTATAATTGCAGTAGTCTATCTTTCTCTCAGACTCCCTGATATGCTTCAACCTACTGAGCTCCTCCCACAACTAATATTAAGTAAAAAATGTTGTTTAAACTTTTTTCATTCGGCCCTATCCTACTGCTCTATGTTAGGGCTCCTGTAAGCTCTAATTTTCATTAAAATATTGACTTTAGTAAAATATTTTTTGGACTTAGATACTTGAAAAAGAGAGGTTAAAAAAACTTTGTGGTGTTTACTTGCATACAGCAGAAGATGAAAAGTTGCTTTAACTTCTTCTTCCCTTCCCCTTCATTATTTTTTACCCTTGTTTCTTCTTGACATGCACATCATTTTCCAACTTCATTACTTCTCAGCCCTTTCTTTTGCACATTCATTTTTCAGTTAGAGTGATTTTTTTTTCCGTAGTGCTTATATCTGGTTTTGCACATTCTGTTTTCGAAATTAAAACTTCCTTTATCTTTAAATTGGAAAAGATCACATTTTCACAAAAGTAATTTGTAGGTAAGGTTCTATTTGAACAATCATGCTTCATATGCACATTGCCTAAGTGGGCACTTCCTTTTGATACATATGCAACATAGTGAGGACTGCCAATTTTACTCCAATTTACAAACAGGGAAAGAGGGAAAACTCAGGTAACTACAGACCTGTTAGCCTAACGTCAATACCTGGACAGATTATGGTGAAACTCATTGAAAGACATTTAAAGGACAATGCGGTCATCAGGCACAGACAACATAAGTTCACAAAAAATAAAGTTCTAACTAATTTGATATCCGTTTGCAATAAGGTCACCTGCCTTGTAGATGAAGGTAAGGCAATGGATATAATTTTTCCTGGACTTTTGCTACTGTTCCTTACAGCATCCTTCTGGACAAGTTGTCCAACTGTGAGAACAGCAAGGACTCAGTGCACTGCATGAAGCACTGGCTGAACAGCACAGCTCAAAGGATCGTGGTGAATGGGACTACTGACTGGCAACTGCTCACCATCAGTTTTCCCAAGGAATCTGTCCTACAGCCAGTGTTGTTCAAACTTTTTATGAATGATCTGGATGCAGGAGTTGAATGTACCATTAACAAATTTTCTAATAATGGGAGATGCAGTTGACTCTCAAAGGACAAGAGGCCTTACAGAGGAATCTAGATAGGTCAGAGCATAGGGCAATTGTCAATGGCATGAAATTTAACAAGACCAAATGTCTGATTCTGTATGTTCCATGAAGTAACAAGGGACACAAGTATAAGCTGCAAGAGGAGTGGCTGGAAAGCAGACCTGTAGAAAGGGATTTGGGCATGCTGGTTGGCAGCAGGCACAATAGGAGTCAGAAGTGTGTCTGATAAACTGCATCCTAGGTTGCATCAAGCACAGTACAATCAGCTGGTCAAATAGGCAATTACCCTGCTGTATTTAGCATTGGTATGACCTCATCTTGAGTACTGTGTGCAGTTCTAAGCCCCACCAATTAAGAAGGATGTGATGGTACTCGAATGTGCCCAGAGATGGGCAACCAAGGTGGTGAAAGGGGTGGAAGGCATGTCCTGTGAAGACCTCTAAGGACACTGAGTTTGTCTAGTTTGGAAAAAAGGAAGCTGAGGAATGACCTCTGTTCCATTCTCTTGCATTCTGTTCCATCCTATTCAATCCAATTCCATTCAATTAAATGCTATCCAATACTATTTTATTCTATTAAATTCTATCTGATTCTATCAATTTCTATCCTGTCCTGTTCTGTTCTGTCCAGTCCTGTTCTATTCTGCTCTGCTCCATCATTTGTGTAATACATAAAATTTAAATGGTAAAGGCCATCTAAATGAAATATGATATCATAAAAGTGTCAATCTTTCACCAGCAGGGCTTCTCTTTTTCATATAAAAATTGTTAAGTATTTCAGGGGCAGAGGATGCAATAGAAAACTGAGAAAAATCAGATTAAGATACAAGGAAATTGCTGTATGAAATTACATTAAAATTATTCTAAGTGTTCTTCAGCAATGGATTATCTCACCTTTTCAGAAGTTTAAAAGTGATTGAAAAGAGGTCTTATTTGTAATAAACACTGCCTGAATTTTAATCTTACTTAGGATACAACATCAATTTCAAGTCAGGAGGGACAGAAGAACAGGACTGTTGCTAACATAAGCTAGTGCAGACTCACATCTGCCATGGAGATTCATGGCTGATCACTTAGTTTACTGCCATCCCTTTCCCACAAGCTCTAATTTGAGCAGTAAGTGCTTTTTCAGGAGAGCACATTTCTCTTAGTTGTCCTACAAAGCCACTCATTGAAGATACAGATGCAATCTCTAGAAATTAAAGAGATGACATTCTGCAAGATAAAGTTGAAATCACTCTGTGAAATGTGACTAAAGGCACAGATTAAACTAATGACAATTTTACTGAGCATTTGATGAGCATGTAAATGGGTATAGAAGCATGAAATTAGATTAAATTTGGATCAAGAGAATAAATGCTGGTTCTTCTTTTGAAGGATTCCACTCTCTTAAATTAAAATTTCTGTCTGAAAAGCTTCCTGACCAGTGTTTTTAACAAGTTTGAAATACAAATGAGATGGATCTATTGTGCAATTTATCATTTCAAATTACTCAGTGTGCATTCACAGCTAAGACAACTTTAAACATATGATCCACTAATTCACAAAGGGATCAGAAAGTACCAACCCAGCAAGAAATCATCATAATGTTACATTTTTAACCTTATTCCAGTGAAACCCACTTGTCTACTTGATTTAACAGCTCTGCATCTTTCTTTTTTCCAAACGCATTACCCAGATCTCTGTTAGCAAGACTAAATCTAGAAGTCTCTAGCAGTGTCATTATGCCTAAATCTACCAGCAGCATAGTCTCTTTGAATGAAACGATCTAATCCATCTTCAGTAGAACAAACTATTCAAAGGCTGCTACAGCACTGTCAGCACCTTTTGTTGTCAGCTTGAAAAAGGAGTTGATTCTTTACCAGGCTTCACTTTCATCTCAAGTTAGTTGTCTTACAACGTCTTAACACTCAATATAGTAGAAAGAAGACGTGCCTTTAATATCTATGTAGTAAATTAATTCTTTGCTGTAGTTCTGAGAACTCTGAAAACTTCCAAAACCTCAGGGAAAATTAAGAAGGCAGCATCAAAGAGGGCTGCCTGCTAAGGAGGGAAGTCTGCAGCCTTCCAGGAAATATTTTGATCTACTCTCTCTTATACCAGGCCAGAAATTCTTTAGTTAACATTTCACATCTACTGGATACAACAGTAATATTATTGTTATTAGTAATATATCCACTACTGCTTGCATCCATACTATGTTCAAAGTTATTTTCTCAAGGAACAATTAAACTGTCTGTTGTATACACAAACATTTTTCCAACTTCCAGTTTCCTACTTGCCTGGTTTAAATTATTTTTATTAAATGGCCAAAGACTGGAAAGAAACTGCATTATGGGTATAGTAGTTAGGCTGGTCCCAACGACTTAGAACTTTAGGGATTCAATGTATTCCTAAAATGAAGATATATTTTGTGTATGCAGGAGTCCCGGCAGGGGTATCAGGTGGTCAGGGTGTGCTTGAGCATGTGTGCTTGAGGATCCAGAAAGGGAAGACATGTAGGCTTTCAGTAGAGACCTTCAATTCTGACCAGCCAGAAGGAGAAAGAGGAGTTGACTACCTACACTTATGATATATCTGAATCCTGGCAGTACTTTTTGGGGTGTTTCTGAAGGTAGCACCTTTTCTGTGGCTGTCTGTACAGCTGACCATGACAGTCCTCTGTGTGTGTGAGTGTGTGTCTGGGATGCATGCTCAGCCTTGCTACTAGATAAACCTGCAACCAGAACAGCAAGAGCTGTATCCATCAGCCTAGAGTGGAGATACCTGTGGGTCTCCAGGTATGCTGGGCTGTGCTCCAGCAGCTGGGCAGGAGAAATCCCTGACTTGTGTAGCTGCTGGAGGTGACAGCCACCTAACATCCTTTACCACGTTTGCATAAAAACCTGCAGTAAATTACAAGTAACTGTACAAGTGTGCAATTGTATTTTAATTAGAAGCAGATTTTTATTATGCTGCTACACACAGTTGCAAAGACATCAAATATAATCCAGAGCATAAATACCTATGGTCAAGTGGAGCATCTGAGGAGTTTTTAGAAATATTTATGCTGTATTGTGGTATTTAGAAAAGCATTCCTACCTTATAGATGGAAAACAAATTGATACATGCACACAAAAAATCCTGAGCTTTGTAGCAAAGTACAAAATGTATCAAGTTTTGTTATGAATGCCTTTTGAAAGGTGTTCATTATATCTCTCTTAAATGGATTCTGAAGTATTTAGCAGGGTTTGAACTCGTGTTTATTTTCTCATAGATGAAAAATTAAAAAGGTTCTTTCTTTGCTCCTCCTTGCATTCTAGTTCTCAAGATATGCAGAAACTTAGTATTATATGACCATAATGGAATTGCTATATGTATGCATGTATATATATATATATATATTAGGGGAAAAGTGATAGCTGTGATGAACATGCTTAGAAGTCTGACCAATGAAGCTAGTTTTATACTTAAATTTCACTGAATTTTATGCACATGGCTGTATAAAGTATTAAATGTCATTGTTAAGTATATAACATATACAGTTTGCACGTATTTTAAAAAATTTTGAAGTGTCTACAGCTTAGAAGGTATTGAAAACCATTGTTTATTGTACAAAAAAGGACAACGTCTCATGCATGTATGTACGAAAAAGGACACTATCTACAACCTCTGCATTTTTCTTCATCTGTAGGGAAGCAAGTGATTAGTGCTATCAGAGATGCAGCACATAAAAATCATAATTACGAGCAAAGTGGGATTCAATCAAGACAACAAACCACAAAGCCCTGCCAAGACTGAGATGCTGTCAGACTCACATCTGGAAAGTTAACTTGAAATAACTTAAGAAATCTACATCACAGTTACATTTTAATATATTTCCCAGGTTATTCACACAAATCCTAATATATTCAATGGTGACATTCTTCTGTACATGCAGTTTATTCCTTATCCACACTGCAAATCTGCTGATTCTGACTGGTGTTCCTACATGCAAACTGCAGGATTATAACTCATTATCAACATCATTCTCTTCCCAAATCCAAAACACAGCACTATACCAGCTACCTAGAAGAAAATGAGCTCTACCTCAGCTGAAGCCAGGACAGCTGACCCAAAGTGGCCAAAGGGATATTCCATACCGTATGATGTCATACTCAGTATATAAAGTAGAGGAGGGGAGCTGCCTGGGGGCTGCTGCTAGGGAACTGGCTGGACATTGATTGGCAGGTGGTGAGCAATTTAATTGTGTATCAATTGCATATTCTGTTTTTTTTATCATTATTATTATTTTCTTCTGTTAAAACCATCCTTTTAAACTGTTTTTATTTTAACCCATTATTTTTACTTTTATTTTTTTTTCCAGGACTCTTCTTCATCCCATTGAGGGGTTGTGAGCTAGCAGCTGTGTGGTATTTAACTATTTGCTGGGTTAAACCATGACAACATGAGTAATATCTGCAGAAATAATTGACACTCTCTGAGGACTCAGTGACACAGGGAATTGTGATTTTAGGAAAAGAGTCAGTAAAGGTAAAGAGCAATAATTTTTTAGGTTACATAAAAATGTAGCATAGCCTTTATTGCACACATTAAAGTGAGAAATATGAAAATAATAGTGTTAGGTTCCTGAGGTAATATGTCATAGTTTCATTAGGTTCCTGAGGTAAAGTAATATGTGATAGTTTCATGCAAATTTGCTCATGTTATTTATGTCCTCTCAACATATTCATGAAATGTAAGTACAAAAAATTATACTATCTCACTCTTACTTATGACATCACAGATGAGATCCTGTGTAGTTAATGTGGATATCATGATTGATTATGAGTTATTTATATTTGCTTATTTTTTTAGTATTTATCACCAAGGGATTAATAATGTATTCTTTTTCATTTTACTTCAATTGCATGCAAAATGCTATGCATGTTAGCTCCCTAACAGGACTGATTTTTTAGGCATAGCAGCTAAGATTCACTGTGTCAAATATACAAAAAAATACATAGAAATATCAATCTGTCATATCTGAACTAAACCAAAAGTTAAGTACACTATTGCACATAACTATAATGCTGAATACTACATGAAGTAAATAAATTATCCTTACTTATTTATAGAAATAGTTTTAAATAATGCCATTTCAGCAGTCATTTAAGCCAGAAAGAAAAAACTGTCTTTACAGGAAGGAAGAGTACCCTTTTGACTTGATTTCTGTAGGCACAGAGTTCACTGGCTGAACTCAGCTCTTAGAAAATTATATGAAATAAAATCTCAGATGCTACACCTTAAATATGTGCTTTTCTATCAGCTCTTAGAAAATTATATGAAATAAAATCTCAGATGCTACACCTTAAATATGTGCTTTTCTATTATTTTCCCTGTTTTTTTAAAGCTGCTTTTACAGAAGAAGAGAGAAAACCAAAAAGAATAAAGAAAAATGTTAAGGCTTTCATTTACTAATAACCAGAGAATAGCCAATGAAACAGAGTATTTACTGGAGAGAACTGCACTTTACCCAGTTCCTTTGGGAGTAGCTATAATTTGCTTCCTATTCCTTTTGTTTGGTTAATTTTCCCCATAGCCTGTTCCCACGAACAATAGAATATGTTATGCTATATCAGCAAAATTTGGTGGTTCTGGGTTTCGTAACTAAGAAAATCAGTAATTCATAAGAATGTGCTACAAATCATTATCCTCTCTATCCTTTTAACTAACAAAAACTGTGCGTGTGAATTTGTGAATGTCTAATTTCATGGGTTTTTTTCTTCATTGTGCATCACACTACTTTGCAAGGGTAGGATAGAAGTTTGAAAGTATATTTATCAGAAAAAAAATCAACATGTTTTTACCCATATCCTGTGGGTTGCTTTCACAAAGATCACAATACCTTAATTGCACCAAGAAGATGCATTTGTGCCACTAAATATATTTTTGTTAGAACATTTTCATTTTTGTCTCTCTGAAAGATAATCTCTTATTCCTTACAAGAATGAAGGAATTCTAATGCTAAGGACACTATTCTAAGAGCCAGTGGTTATTAATCTAGCCCATAAATCATGTAAAGAAATCTGTGACAAGCAAGCAGAGCTTGTGTAAAGGGAATGAGCAAGGCGGTTTAGATCTTGCTGTTGTAAGCAGTCACAACATTAATGTAGTACCTAGAAGTACAGCAATTTACATTTGAAAATCTCTTATAAGAATGATTTTGAGACTCTCAAAGTACTGCAGCCCTTCTGTTCATGATGCTTTTTGCATCATCTGTTTGCATCATCTCCTTGGACGTTAGTTAAATTGAAGGAAGGACCAAACCAGAGCATTTGGGAGACTTTTGGACTGTCAGGTACACTTGTTCTTACCAGAAATTCACAGGTGAGATGCAGAGAAACTATCACTGGTTACATTTCTATAATTACAAGAATATTCTGGCTTATACTAGATGTACAAATATCACAAGCTAAGACAATCAAATGTTTGATTTATGTTCAAATCATACAAGATATCAAGAGTCAAGAAAAAATATTAACATTATTTTGGTTTAATTCACTTTGCTGGCACTGAACACCGTTGCAGTTTAAATGTCTACTTTGCCTTCGCTTTTTTTTTTTTCACTTACAGAACTGTTATGACCCAGAGTTCAGTTCCCACAAAATAACTTAACCTATTACTAGTAGTTGCTTTCTAGAGCATGAAGTCTGGATGAAACACTCGTGGAGAATCAGAACTTCTGGCAAAAAACAATCAGTGCAGAAAATCTAAAAATTCAGCAACCTTAATCTTGAAGCACCAATCTCTAATCTCAATAATATTTAATCTTAAAAAATAAGTTAACTGGAATAAAATAAATGTCACAAATCCTCCCAACCTTCTATTCCTTGTTTTCTTTCTTTTTCATTCTGTTTATTTGTTTGTTTGGTTGGTTGGTTTCTTGGTATTAAGGATTTTTTCAGTGCAGACACAGCATGATGAAAAAGAGAAGAAAAATTAATCAAATTCAGAAAGATTAGAACAGAAAAGTAGATATTCTCAAATTTAACATCAATCCTATTCAGATGCACATTTTTTTTTAAAGAGCAATTTCTGAGTATAGCAAATTAAACAGTCATTTTGTCATTCATTTTGAAATTCATGTTAAAAATGAGTTACTTCAGCTATTTCCAGAAGTCAGGGACATAATATTGCAACAATGAAGCATTCTTGCCCTCTCAAAATCAGCATTCTTAATTATTTCATAGATTTCAGTAGAAAAAAAAAAAAAAAGAAAACCCCTGTCATTTTGAGAATTTAAAAGACTGCAGAAGATGTACTATACTCCATTTATTATTCTTTAAAAGTATAGAAAAGGAAGCAGAAAGAGCAACTCTTCACCATCATTTGTGCATCTGATTTGTTTTTAACTAAATATCAACATCAAGCTATCAGAAACCATCATGTTTTATGGTTTTAGAAAAAGTTTCCAATATCTAGGATTGAAAGTTTGCTGACAACACTAATTTAAAATTATTTAAAATACTGTGTTCTGAGGAAGACTGGATAGAAAATAGGTATTAAGCTATTTACAATTAAAAAGGAAAGAAATTTATTAATGTATTCCTCTTTTGCTTGATTTTAACATGTTGTTTTCTCTCATTTGAACATTCTGTGTGGAAAAAAATAAATTTCCACATATGCTGACTTTTGTGTAAACATTCTTAGCCATTTACACAAGCAGACATGATTATACTCTTAGGAACTTCCTGTACTAGATGGAGTACTGTAAATATAAAGGACAATATAGAAGTGGCAGTGATTGATTTTTATTTAACCTTTCTGTGGATGCTTTTTGAGCTCTCCAATTCCACAAGAGCCAAAGGCAATCTGATTTCTCCCTTTCTGCACCATCCTTCTCCCTCTCTCTCTCTTGCCCTCTCTTGTCTGCTCTCCCCCACTTACCTGGGATCACATGCTTAGCATTTTAGGAAAATGGAATTTCTGATCAGCTAAGACTGCTGAGGCTTTCTGCCATGCTGGTTTCAATGTTAGGTTAATAAGTGTGTGCAAATTCACAGTTAATGATTCTATAATTATGTAATAAACCCTATGAAAACAAGGATATGCACAAACATGAGGAGTGACAAAATCAAATCAGTACCAATAAATTTCTCCCCTTCCAGTTCTGTTACCTGCATTATTTAAAGTTTTATAATTTTTTGCTAAGTTGTAAACTGGATAAGACTGACAATCATGTATATTTGCTACAGTTACATACAGCAGGCCCATTCCAGAGACAATAATTTTATTACTTTTTCTAAACCTAAGATGAATTCCAGCTGTGAAATTCTTCCAAAACCTGAAAAATAATATAACCTGTTGTTTCTAATACAAAAATATTACGAGTTCTTTATGTTTATTTTCTCACTGGAATATCCCTTGATGTTTCTAGCACATAACCTTTTCTATAAATTCAGATTTTTCTTAAGATTAACTCCCATCTTTAGATCGCCATGATGATACTTTGTTGTGTATGTGCTAGCATAAGAAATAGTAAAGCGTTATGTCAAAATAACATAGGAACATATAAGATAACCTTTTGTATTTTACATTTTGAACCACTATCATATAGCCCTTGGCTTAAAAGGCAAGAAATTTTTAATAACTCTCAAGCTACTTCATGGCTATTAAAATGAGCCCCCATCCATGAAAAGCCACTGTTAAATGTTAAACAATGTAACATTGTTTATGCTGGCAAATAAAAAAGCATTTTACCACCTGATACACTTAAGATTTAGTAAACAAATACAGTATTTATCCTCACAGGTTTCAGATTTTAGTGCTGCCGCGTCCATTAAAAAAAAAAAATTCCTGCTACTCACAAAACTTACAGGTCAAACTTTCAATTCCAAGGAGAAAATATGATTAACACTGGTTCCAGTGTTCCAAAGCTAGCATTTCCTAAGAATAAAATGCGTGATTATATTTTGAATGCTTTCCCAAACCAGAAAATAACGGACTTTGTTTGGTTTCCCAAAATTTGAAGATCTGGGGAAAACTTTCTCCTTCTCCTTTTCCTTTTCCTTTGAAATAATGATGAAGCAGGCTGAAAAAGCAAACTGATTCCAAACTCATATCTACAGTGATCTGTCTTCTATGGAAGTCATGACAAGCCCCAAGTTCTCTTCAATGACATTTCCACAAGGATCCTGAGAAAGAAGTGTTAATTGAATAAATGTTGAATGTATGGAGAAGACATACTTGTCAAGCAGACATTTAATGTACAGCTTTTTGATTCATAGGATGATGGGTGCCTCTAGCTATTAATAATTAATATCAATAATAAGCTATTACTATATTATAAATTCTGCTCCTCAGTTGGCTCTCCTTGAGTTCTGTGCCAGATGGCTTTCTTTTTTTGTTCTTTACAGTAAACTTATTGCAGCATAGAAAGAATATCAGTGTGTTATTGACATTATTGACAAGCTAAAAATATGGGTTTAAATGAAGGCCTCCAGGTATTGTTAGAAAAATAATACTGAGAGACTTAGATAAAACAAGATTTTATTATATATTTAAATACTACATGGTCACCTTTAAAGGAGCAAAGTCAATGAGTGTGCATTGAAGTAAATTTAAATTATGCAGCATCCAACAATAATCCTCATAGACATACATGGGTTACTAATTCTAATTTGTAATAGTGGACTTGAGTCTGCAGGGTGAGTCAGAATATATTATTATGAATCTGGGACCGCATGGTAAAACATGGACTGATATTGTGTGATTGGATGCTGTTTCTCTTTCCACTTTTAACAGTTTTAAAGTAGTGTAAATTATGGATGACCAGAAAACTTTTCCTGACTTGTATGTTTTCCTGACATGTCCTGTTCCTGTATGTTTCACCTTTCCATGATGAAAAGGTAAGAAATCAGAATTTCTTTATAGTGCAATGAAAATTCAAAATAAATAAAGAAAGTTAGTTTGCATTGTTTCATCAGTCAGGATCAATAAAGTCCTCTCCCTTGATCCACACACAGTTTATCTCTCCCAAATATATATTATATAGACACAGGTTTCTCAAGCCCCAAGTACAAGGCATGATGTGGCTTGCACTTAGTCAGACTGGCTTGTTTGAGGTCGCTAACTCCTCAAATATAATGTCTTCTGTGAGGCTCCCATCACACTTCAGCAAAGCCAGATAAGGCAGTTGTCCAAACAAGCAGACTGCTAGCAGGAGAAAAAGTCCCAATAATGGTCAGACACTGTATCATGTTCCATACAGCAAAACCCACTCAGCACCTTCAGCTTCATATGCCCTTCACATAGCACAGGAGGAGAGCAGAAATCAGCAAGGGATCAAACAAACAGGGCAATTCTCTACAGTTTTCTGCTTTGAAGAAGAAATAGGGTTACAGAGATGGCTTCAGAATTCTATGGCTGGGCGGGCTGGCTGCCAACGTGGTCCTATTGAAAGGGGAAGAAAGCTTAAATTAAAAAAACCCCAGTAGTTATTAAGATTTGGTCTTCTATATTTTATTTCCCTAGAGAATACATCTTAATATCTTCTGGCATACATTTACTCGGTACTCATTAACAGTGTACTTGTGTTGAGGTAGTATAACTGAATTCATGTTTTTGCCTGTATGATCTTTGTTATTCATAGTATAGCATAACCAAGGAGAAATATTTTTTAGGAACTGAAGGGAATTTGAGAGCATAACATCACACTGGCAAAATGAGCGTATTTGATATAGAATAATATAGAAGCAAAAGATATGATCCATGGTATTTTTAAACCATAAGCTTTTGAATTACAACTGAATTTAAAGATTTTATACAGCTTAGCATCTTTTCAAGTTGAAATGCAACTGCTACAGAAGTGTCATATATCATTTTTGTGGAGCAATGCTTCACACTCTGTGGAGTTAGTTCTGCTTTGAGCAGGAATCTGGGCTACATGACCTCAAAAAGTCCTTTCCAACCTGAATTTTTCTATTATTCTAGGACACACTAACAGTAAACAAAGCCTCTGCCTGCTTACTTTTAAGAAGTTCTCTTTTATTGCAGTTTTGTTCTTACAGTCTCTTGCATAGATTAGCATGGTCTCCAAGTGTTTTCACTTGCTAGAACCTCAGGCTGTCTTGAAGATTTGAATGCGTCTAGTCAATTTAGTCAGGACATTTTGTCTAGTTAATGATTAAAACCAGAATTCATTACTTTAAAGCAGTTATAATTTTCTTCTAGCTAAATTGTCTTGCAACAAAACAACATTTAGGCTAGAGAGGCTTTATAGAAAGAGTACAACTAAACCAGTTCTAACACTACAGACTTCTACTTGACTTGTTTTTCTGAATTTCATCGTAAGTAATCTGCAAAGATGTTGCTTCTGTATGAGGGAATAAATACAGCAAATACTCATAATGTAGCAGCTAAAAATGCAAAACAGAGGAAATGTATTTGCAGGCTTGATTTCTCCCTTTGAAAATTAATTTTTTTTTCTCTAAGATACACAATTTATAGCATGTTTTCCCTACCAATCACAAAAGTAATGCATCCTTGAGAAATTTCTACTGTTTATACAGTAATGGTTCTGGGAACTCCTATATTGTATGTAGGGGTTTTCAGTTGTTAGATCTCTCTTTCAGTCTTCCACACCTTATGCTTCAGTTTCAGAAGACAGACCAAAGAATTAAGGTAATCAAGCAATATTTCAAAATTCATGTTCAGGAAAATGAGATACTCATTATAGGAAGGTGTCAGTAGATTTCTTTCATTAATTTCATTGACACCTGCAGCACTGAATACATTATGTGCTCAGAATAAATCTAAATAATTTTGCTGCTGTTTTAGTCTCAGTATGTCTCTTTAAACTTTTCATCATTAGCTGCAGTGCCCATGTTACAATATCTCTGTGAAAAATGGGAAGGATTATTACGTGATACATATGCTTTTGCTTTCAAGAACTTAATTTCATAGCTCTGCTCATTATCATACAAAGCTAGTGTTTATTTTCTCTTTGAAGATTCTTCTTAATCAAGAATTGCTACCAATGTATATTCGTTCTCATATGATGACTTTTTTTTTTACATTTGCAGACACTATAACCATCATATATCTTGTTAACAAATAGTGGTACCTTTCTTTTGTCCAACTGGATTCTTTCTTGGTTTTGGTCTATAAGAGAAGAAAAAGAAGTGTAAATTGTTGAATTAACTTTTTTAGAGTTAATGAAAAGTCTTGATAGGAGAAATTATAAGAACTAATTATTCTTCACAGTTGTTAATTAGCAGTTATACTTAACTTACATTTAGAATTACATAACTCTGTTGACTCCTTCTGCCATTGAAATACTAGGTTACCGGAAACATTCAAAAAAAGAAAGTAATTTTTGGAGCCTTTATCCATAAATCTATGCAACCAGAATTATGCTTTCAAAATTGTAATGAACACACATTCCTGTTTCACAGGAATTGAATAAGGCTGAAAACAACAATGCTTCACCCCCTCCTTCCTACCACAAAAAAGGCAGGCAACAAGTAAAAGGACTCAGGACAATCATCAGCATCTGTATGGAAGGGTCTCATGTTCATGGAATCTTTTTTGTTGGACTTAAGTCACCCCTCTTCTCAAGGAAGCAGGGTTTTAATGTTGTCCAAGGATATCAACAGATTCATCCTTTGCTTGTCAATGTGCTAAGTGAACTGCTATTTTTGCTAGCTGATTTGATTGCTCTGATGCAATAATACAGTAGGAATTCACCACAAAGGTTTGTTCAGCTCTTGTTAAAGATTTGAGGATGGGGTTTTTTGGTAGAAAAATTCAATATAGGTTGTGCTTGCTCTAGAATGTCAGATAACAGGTAATAATGGAGTATGCAACTAACTTCCCTAGGCTTCAAAATGGTGATATAAAGCCCAAGACATATAACAGAAACATTCTGTTTCAAAACCAGAGTTATCCCATCATATATAAGTATTCCTGATCTTAAGTCACTAGATTCATGACAACTACAACACACAAGAGTTCTGAACCTGGGCTTTTGGAAGATCTTTATAATTTATATGTCTTTCCATACTTTTTTTTAATCATATGAGATCTTGAACACTCAGCTTGGCAATATATTTTCTTCACATATGAAAAGAAATGGAAGCCAGAAATTTTCAGCAATAGACAAAGAAAAATAACTGAAAGGTCTGATGTATTATAATAAAACCTCTTAGCCTGTGAGCACAGCATAATTATTTCAATTGACTTAAAAGTAAGCAGAACTTTTTAAGATAGGTGTTCTATATCCTGTACTAATAGAGAGAGAAAGGATGAGTTATGCTGATATCCTTATCAGATGCATACACTTCTTTGATAACAGACAGGAGACACTCATGTTTGAGCTTCAGCAATACCAGCTGCTCTCCAGGAGAAGGACTGAAGGACACTCAAGAACATTCTCCTTGGAGGTAGAAAAATACATTTTTTTTGTGAGGTAGTAGTGATATTAACTCATTCCTTCTGACTTTCCTTTCTGAAGTAATATAAGGATCAATTCGGTATTCATCATGTTATTTTAAGGCAAAAATGCAAACACACAGGAAAAGGGAATTGTTCAAGAAATTAAATTATTTTTTTATTTGTAACAAACCAGGGATAGTTAAACATTTAAAACTTAAAAACACATGATGCAATCCGCGAATCTACAAATCTTGTAAATTATGTACCCATTAAAGATGCATCATTTTGTCTACTTTCCACAGTGAACATTGCAAATGAGCCTAGAAGAGAAATGTAACCAGCTATCACATTGCAAGGCCATCTGCCTTATTCTCCTCTGCCTGCCTATATACTCATGCATAACTTTCCACTCTCACAGGAAGCACTCGAGCATAGAAGCAAGCTTCAGCGAGCTGTTTTCCAATTCATTCAGAAGAGCTCAGTCAGGATTTCTTTAGCCTTGACAGAGTAAAATTATCCTGACTCTTTTGCCTTTCCTAAATGCATTTCAATATCTCAATTATACAGGAAGTTACTGATGTGAAAACTGAAGAAAAAACTCCCATCAACTCATTAGAATACTGAAGCTCAGCTTAATATTTTTGTGATATACACATACATTTATTCTGCGAAGTATTACTCACAATCTGACCCTCTGCACATGCTAATATTTTATCATATTCAGAAACCCTGAACAAAAAGTTTCAGATTTGTCTTTTTTACTGTTTAGATGATGGAGAAGAATTTATGTAACTTTGTTGGCATCAACACATGCTGGTCTACTGCAAGTGAAAGTCTGACTGAAATGTTCCATCCAAGAATAAAATATCCATCAGTTTTTTCCCATATAGAAGTTGAACACAAATTTTCTTAATATTCTAAAAAAAATTAGTAAGTTATTTTTACTCCTCTCTAATTCCATTTCCAATAAAAGAGATGTAAAACTGTAATTTTTTTTGAATTGCCAAAAATGTTTTCAGAAAGTGTGTTGTAAAGATACTTTTTATAGTTATGATACTTAGATATTTTTCTGAATATTTTCTCTTTCCTTATTTTTTATGATCTATCTAAATATCCTTGAAATAGGGTACTTAACCAGATATTTAGTGCTCAGTCTGTGATTCTTTGCAGATTAATCATTTAAGGTAGCATAGCACAATATTTTTTGATATTGCTTAAAACAATTAGAACAAAATACAAGACAACTAGAGCTGACAGTATCAAGCACCTAAGGTAGAGAATTTCTATGTGCTCTTTCGAGTTATTCAAGTTTACTTTAGTGTCATCCTGAAACCATGATGAATTAATATGTCACTATAAGTATCAGAAAGATTAGTTTAGAGTGTACATAATAAATAGCCATATGTTGCTTCTTGTCCTTAGAGAACACATGAAAACTTAATTTCGAAAAATGATAAAAGAAATTCATATGAACCACTGTGATTACTTCAAGTTTTGAAAATATGGGGAACATTTCTCATTTAAAATTTTTAATTTGTAGTTTCTAATATATGGTCTATTTCTAGAATATGAGCGAGAGATATTCACATTTATGTAAAAGGAAATTTCATGCCAAACATGTATGATAAATGCTATCAAGATAGGTGCCTTAAAATAACATACTCACTGATGTGTAAAAACAATCTTATTCTGACATACTGGTGGAAGTATGAGACCAAACAAACCTTGCTAATTAACAGAGTAAGCATTTCCAATGTTCACATTACTTTTGGGAATTAATTGTTAAGGAAAACAGTAATTCAAAATTATTTCCATTTGTGTTTATTTTCTTTCAAAACAAAATGGGAGAGTCAACATGAAATATCATCTGCAAGAGCCTTTATTTTCTTAGGTTTACAGAACTGAGGTCGAGGTCACATCTTCTGCAAGAATACATAAAATAATATGGATTTAGGGAGAGGCAGCATGAGTAAATCTAGGAACTTTGAAGATGATCAAATGAGAACAGGCAATTATAATTTCAGAAGGACATCTGCTCTAATAATAAAGTCTCTAATTTCTTGCAAAGTGTCAATTCCAGAACTCAAAGTATATGAAGATTTTTCTTTCTCTATGCTTTTTAGCACCTTTCCAGCAAATGTATGCACTAGTTATTACATGCAGCTCAGCTCACATAAGAGGGTGACTTGGCAGAGCCTTAACAAGGCTGTCATGTTTTGTAATATGGATATTGACCAAGTGATCTGAATGTGAGTCATACTAGAAAATTATCAACCATTTTGTTAAGCATTTTCAAGTCACAGTCTTCGGCAAGGAAAAATTATTCAGTTCACATGTTTTAACCACATCAGATTTCAAGCAATTTATTGATCTATGAATGACACATAACAGGATTGAAGGAAACGGGTCACTGTAACCTTTTCAGCCAGAAAACATGAGCAAAGCAGTCTACCATAAAATTATATGAATAATAATCACAGGATCATAGGATAACTTATGTTGGATGGGACCTTGAGAGTTACCTAGTTCAAACCCTGTCTGAAAGCAAGGTCAGCGATGAGGTCAGACTAGTTTGTAGACTGGTCTTGAAAACTTTCCATGTTTACTGACGTACTTATGGATAATCAGGACTCTGTCCTGCAAATGTTGCATGCAATTTAAATGCCAAAGACTTTCACCAAACTCAAGCCAAAAAGTTGATATGCATGTCAATCAGGTCTTCGCAGAACATTTAACATGTATATTTGCCTCAACATATTTTTCACCTTTAAGTTGCTTAAAACCTGGGTCTTATCACTTTGGCTCTGCCTTGAAACTAGAATCCTGATACTCCATTTACTGTTAGTGGATATACAAATAGCTGGGATCCAGTTCTGAACAGAAATATCTAAATTATGCTATGTTAACAAGGAAGTTGGAGTCAAGGGAATGTCAAATGTTACTTAAATAACCTAAACTACCAGCTTATTTTCCAGAATTCTTTTTCGAAAATGTTGCTGATTTCATTAGTAAGTCTCCTTACATCTATTTTGTCCTTACCTACATATTTAAGTTAGGATCTAAAAATGTAAGGGTTATTTTATTTTCAGAATATCTTGTTTCCTCAGATGAAGCTTTTAATGTTTCGTCTTTTAAAGAAGCCTGTGATAATACTCAGTAGCTAATCATTAATTTGTTGTTACAAGACCAATAACTCAGTTTGAGATGATTAGAAGAACTTCCTGCCCTCCTAAACTTTCTGAAGTGTCCAACTGGAGCAGAAGTGCTCTCACGCGTCTGTTCATCTGTAGTGAACACAATCTAAATAGGAATCCCAGGTCAGTAACAGAATCAGAAGAAGGAGACCAATTTTCACAAAAACTTGGGTAAAAATGGTATCAGATCATGTTGTCTGGGCTGGTTTGGAAAACTAATGGATCATAAAAACGGTAGACTTTTTTTTCCCCTGGGTGGCTTAATATATTGTTATGGCATGAACTATGCGTGCAATTTGTTGCTAGCATGGAAGAGTTTCTATGTGGATAGATTATGTTATATTAACATTCGTATTGTTGCTTATTTTGCATTGAAAAGAAATCCTGAGTATGAATTTCAGAGTCAAAAAACATGTTTGTGCTGACAGAGCCAAGGTGGCAGAATACTTGCAGGTTTCAATATGTAAAAACACCCAACCACACAACAGCCTGGCAGTACCTCAGAAAACCTGTTTTGAGATAACTTGTGCTTTAATAGAAATTTTTCATCATGGAATGTCTCTACTGTGAAACAACTCTGAAGTTAAAAACATCCAGAGTTTCTCTTTTTTATAGACTAAGTAGAGTTTCAATATTACTGTATGAAATGTGCATCCTTTCAGTCTTCATATTTCTAAAGTCTCTGAGGATTTCATTAGTCATTTGTAAATCTCAGGGACTGGATATGCTTGTAAGGATGATAACTGGTATGAAACTTAGTTTATTCTGAAACCTAACCCAATATAGTAACTAGATTTCAGAGTTTAGTAAAACATTATATCAATAATACTGAACATAGCATGCAGTTGCAGTAATATTTCTTTAAATTAAGAACAGCATGTTGTATCAAAAATTTGAGTACATTCATATAATGTACCTATGTAGTGCTTATATTATAAATGTTATATATGTTTACACAGAACATATGAGTATGTGTTAACACACTGCAGTTGTATTTTCCCTCTGCTGCTAGTGGTGTGGAATGTGGATGACTGGAAAGTACAGAAAAATGAAAAGCCATTCTTTCCTGAAGTAGTAACATCTTTGTCTCTCAATGGGACAGGAGTTTTAGAATGATTTTGGGGTGTGTTACTATAAAATCTGGATAGCACACTGCTTGGTTAATTAACCATAAGTGCTAAAAATTACTTGCAAATTAGGTACTACTATTCCTAATCACTTATGAAACTGTACAGTATGAAAGAAACAACAGCAGCAGAAACATCACTAGTACCAAACTCTGCTTACGTGTGTGCAGATAAAACGAGAGGGTTTTTTTTGTTTTGTTGGTTTGTTTGTTTTGTTTTTTTTTTTTAAATTAATCCTGCTCCTCCAAATTTAAAGTAGGGCAGGTGGAAACTTACCATCACCTCTATTTTGCAAGAGAAAACTATGAATTTCAAGATCCAGTTTCTGTTCATATGCTCAGCATAACACTTCACTGTATGTTCATTTATTTCGAAGGAAGAAAGCAAATGTCCCTTCTATCTTCAGGAAGTTTAAGAAGGAGGATATAGGGAACTAGAGGCTGGTCATCCTCACTTCCATCCCTTCATGTTATGGAGCAACAGAAGAGTCTTTGCTTTATTTAGAACCAATTTATCTGAAGATAATAGTACAGCAGAGATTTACGTATTTGTCTTGCTGTTGCTATAGTTTTTTACTGTCTTAAGAATCTTCACTATGATTTAATTGTTCTTTCTGTCTAGTATGTGTTGTTGAATTTTCTGATTGCATCATGTTTTGAAATAGTATTGAAACAAATGCTTGGATCTACGCGTTTTTTAAGTCTGAAAGTCTACTCATTGCTTTTTTTGTTGCTGCTCAATATAATATCTAAGTTCACATTCAGCTGGGAAGGAGCAAACGAGAGGGTGCCACTGAGACCTTTAACACATATTACTCTTTATTTACATATTTCAGACATTAGCAAGTTTGTGACCATGATTTTTGTGAATAAGTACGGAAAAACGAAATTAAATTCACACTACTACTAATACTACTACTACTTTATGGCTTTTAATATAGGGAAAAAAACTGAGCTCCAAAGGCATCAGGTCAATAATCAGGTATAGACGTAATTATTTTGTCACTACTGCTGGAGGCTAGAACAGTGACCTTATTAAAAATTACTTCAGTTGAGCATATCCAAATAAAAGAAATAGCCTTTTTACTTTGTTGAACAAACTTGTGGTACAAGCTATTAGTAAGTGTGAATGAGAATAGCTAAATATTAAGTCTCAGTATTTTCAATCCCATTACATTAGTGCTAAGAAATTTTTACTGAACCGTGTTATAGTAGTGTGAAAAAGTATATGAGTGGTAAATTCATCTTTCTGAGATCTTTAAATACAAGGACAATGGAAAAAATATTCTAGTTTTATGTAAAACCATCCTTTAAAGTGAAGTATACATCCGCTAGGTTTCATTCAGAAATAAGGATAGAAATAAAAAGGATATTTTATAACTGAAAGCCTTGCTGTATCGTCATTATCCTAATTGTCTCAGCAACTGATCTTCTAACTGTGTCATCCATTTAATTCTTCAGTACTCTTACATTCATAGCAACAAGAAAACACTGAGCAAATTTGTTGACTTTTCTGAACTCTTACCTTTTATTTATTCATGTAGGTAAAGCCACAAATTAAAGTAGCAGTATGCCTGTATGACTGAAGGTTTGTTACTGCAGTTCATTCTCTTACCCTATCAGCTCTCTATAGAACTAAGTAAATGTGCTATATCCTTTCTAAATAAGATTCATTATAAGTGGCACTGTCTCTTTGTTATGGTTCTAAGTAATTTCATGGATGTGTCAAATCTCATCACTGTTTAAAGTCCCATGACATTCAACTTTTTTCCAATCAATCTGCCTGAAACTCGTACTTTTCTTTACAGTTTCCCATTAAGTGGCAAAGATTAACCATTTATCCATCTGTAGTTTTGATCCTCTTTGTAAAAGCATGTGGCATATGACAATAAAATGGGGGGATATAAGGTCAGTTGGTTCTACATTGCTGTACTAAAATCAAAATTGATTACAAATGAAATGTAAAAAGACTCAATTACAGCATGTCTGTTCAACAAAATCTCTGGCACTTATCATTAAAATTTGCACATGGAAGCTAGTCAGAAGCAAAGAGGAAGCATGGCTGGAACTTTATTTGAGCATGTGCACATATTCACAGACAGCACAAGTGAGTTACCTGGGCCTTGGTTACGTAAGGCGTTTGAACATGAGCTGTGGCTCACATTTGCCTCCTCTGTGAATAAATAAACAATCGCATCACCTCAAAATCTGGAAGCTCATTTTTTTTATAGGCCTTGGGTCCTAGTAGAGGCCATGAAACCCGTTGTCCCAGGCTGCTAAATAATGATTGTGTGGGATTTTGGGGGAGTTACTTGTAATAAAGTTATTGGTTTCTTCCAATATATTTGTTGCTGATCAACTCCAGAGCTATAAAACGCGGCAGGAGGATGACAGTGAGTTACACTGTCACTCCTAGGAACGATCTAGCTGCCAAGTAAATACAAGAAGCAGCATGGGAAAACTGATTTATTCACAGAATTCATCCCTTCTAATTTGTATACAGATTTTCTAATGATATAAGCATATCATCTTTCAGAATTCTATGCAAAAAATCAAAGAGCTTTTGCATTACTCAACAATCTGTGCCAAGCTCTGTCCTCTGAGACTTGTCCATAATTTCCATTAGCATCAACAGCAGTAACATGCAGATGGCAGAAAGGAGCCTTTCACTTAGAAGTTGTCACAGTGAGCAGTGCCATCTGAATGAAAGAGGAACAGATTGCCAGTTGATTTACAGGGGATGGGAACAGAGATTTAAAGCTGCTAGTTCAATGTTAGGGTAAAGTACCCGTATAATCATAGAATCATAGAATAACAGCTTGGAAAGAACCTGAAAGATCACCTGATCCAACCTTTCCTGACAAAGCACAATCTAATCTAGATGGCCCAGTGCCTGTCCAGACAAAGTGTCCAATACTGGGGAATCCACTACTTCCCTGGGGAGATTATTCCAGTGGCTGATTGCTCTCATTAGGAAAAATTTTCCTTTTGTGTCCAATCAGAATCTCTGCAGCAATAACTTGTACTAGGATGAGGCTGTGGGAAACTGTATCGAAAGCCCTGAAGAAATCCAAGTAGACAATGTTGGCTTGCTTGCCCTGTATCAACGGAGCAGGGTACTTTGTTGTAGAAGGCGATCATGTTTATCAAGCATTATTTGCTAGTCTTTGCATTTTTCCTGAGGATATGCTGCAAGACCTTCCAAATTTATTCATTACCAATGAATATTCAGAGAACACTAATGTAAAGGAAACTCTGGGAAGATTTTGAGATGGGGGACAAAGCTTTGACATCGTATCTTCCTTTTGAAAAACTATTCTGTTTTATTGACCGTGTTTACAGAATTCAGGGCACAGTTCTTTGAATATCTTCAGTGTAAATTCAAACACTCAGTTAGACCAATGATCTATTGTAACTGGAATGCCAATTTTTTTTCTTTTTTTCAAGCAGTTTTATGGGCTTTATTGTTGCATATGTTAAAATTAATTTCAATACCTGATTTAGTAAAGCAAAAAGTATTTCAGGTATTAAGCGTAATGAAAAATTGACAATCATTATCAAGTCGATTATTACATTTTTATGCTTAAACCAATTTTAAAAAATACAGTATTAAGGCTTTTGTAAGTCTCTTGTCAGTATCTAAAATCTGTGTAAACAGTAATGATTTTCCTTTAAAATAGAAAATAGTAGGTTTAGAAAACCCAAATTCTAATGGCACAAATAAAAAAACCCAAACCTACCTCAAAACAATAGTAGGTAAACATAACCTGAATAATAAGAAAAATAATCTTTACTATCTGTTCATATTCACATAAACATTATGTATTTATGTTGCAATGAATTTTAAGTAAACCAAACTTAGATTACTTGATTAGGTTTCTTAACTAGAGTTAAAATTGGATTACTTAATGCATTTCCATCAATACTGCCTGAAGATGTTATGGTTGTAAATATGTTAAGAAATCAAGCCCTTCTGATGAAAAAAACACAAACCACAAGCACCAGACTTATTAAGTATTTCCATGTTATTCAGAAATTTTTTAAAGAGGAAAAGAATAACAAGAAGCTGCTGCTAATAATAAGCCCCCACACAAGTAATATCATAACAAGCCTACACAACCTAAACCAATACATAAAGTGATCGCTTTTCATAGTTCTGCTGTAACTTGTCCAATCAATCTCAGTCATCTTGAAGACAGTATTTCTGATTGTGATTATAAAGCCAGTTTTAGAGGGGAGATGTTGAACAACTCTGAACAATTTGTGCTTCCAGACTGTCATACTAAATAACTTATACTTCCAGAACAAACAAAAAAAGGCAATTCAAAAGTTATTATTCACAGAAAATATGTTCATTTGTCTCCTCCTTAAAACATAAAATGAGATCTGCAAGTTTACCTGTAAATTCCATAAAGCACCGTATTTTTAATTTACATAGGAAGTTCCTCATGCTGCATTTAAATTGTGCAATGTAGTCTCTGCATTTGCCCAGCAGTAGCTTTTCAACTTTCTTTAGTTTATTAAAATAAGTATTTTATCTTATCAGGGAAATGTTTGCTTTTCAAGGCCATCTGGCAGTGCTGTCCATGCATTTGTTTAAAGTGGAAAGAGTTTTTCATCTTATTCACCAGTATGTACATCAAGACTATCTCTCCTTAAATGTTAAAATTACTTAAAATGGACCCCAGACCAAACCTGGAGACTATAAAAATGTAATGTAAATAAAGGTAATTAAAATAAAAGGCTTAATATAATCTAAATGGAAACATCTGCCAGTAAGTTGTCAAAACCTGGTTTGGGAAATAAGTTTAGGGTATATAAAAATACTTTTATTTACCTTTATCATCTATATCAGCATGTATTTCAAGACATAGTAGCTGACTATGTGGTTATTTCAAAATAATCAAGGAGAAAATGACTAAAACTGACTTAGAGTATTGCTAGCAGGTCAAGAGAAGCCATCCTTCTGCCCTACTCAGCACTGGTAAGCCCACACCTGGAAAGCTGCATCCAGTTCTGGGCTCCCCAGTGCAAGAGATTCATGGACATAGTGTAGAGAGTCCAACAAAGGTCCCTGAAGATGATGCAACATCAAGTAAAATGGACAAAAGTCCATGAAAGGACTGCAACATCTCTGCTGTGAGGGAAGACTGAGAGAACTGGAACTATTCAGTCTGGAGAAGCAAAGGTTCAAGGAAGATCTTACACATGCATATAAATACCCAAAGGGAAGGTGCAAAAAGGGCTGTGCTAGGTCTTATCAGTCCTGTCTAGTGACAACTCAAGAGCAATGGGCACAAGCTGAAACACCTAATGTTCCCTCTTAACATCATGAAACATGCTTTTATGGTGAGGGTGTAGCACAGATTGTTCAGAAAGCTTGTGAAGTCTCTCATGCTGGAGATATTCAAAAGCCATCTGGACATGGCCCTGAGCAGCCAGCTCTAGGTGGCCCTGCTTGAGCAGGGGAATTGGATGAGATGACCTCTAGAGATTCCTTCCAATCCCCACACAGCTACTGTCCCTGAAAAACCAGCTTTAAAACTTTACAGGGTTTTCAAGGGAGCTATAGCATCTAGTCATCACAATAAGTCAATTCTTGACAGATTATTGATTACCTACTTTCCAGATCCTGAATCAAACCTTACCATATTACTTAAAACTTACAAAGTTAAAGAAAAAAATAATATTATCTGAAGGAAATAAATTGGAAAAAGAATGCTCAGGAACTTGAAAGCGTTCAAAGACTACGAGGCAGACAAAGACTACAGAGTTTATATTTGTTGCATTTTAGCAAATCACAAATCTGAGGAATCTAACTCAGCTTGTTAGGTTGTTGCTTTTTGTTTGTTTGTTTTTTTTTTTTTTTTTTTTTTTTTTTT
>JANHGB010021703.1:0-10172 GCA_026283785.1 Coracopsis vasa | reverse complement strand
GAGTATGGTGAAAGCACAGCCTTGGTAGAGGCATGGGCCCACTCTATGGCTTGCACCTGGAAACTGGTGGTCATGCTATTGCTGGAAGGAAATAGATGTGAAAAGGAAACATTTGGCATTCATTCATGTGCTCTCTCTTAGTTTGGCCTCTGCACTACAGATGTTATAGAGCTCTTTGTCTTTCTAACTACAAAAAAGCAAAGCTCTTGCTTTTTGACATGTGTTGACTCAGCTGGCACAATTTCAAAGATGACTTTGCTGATTTTCTCCATTTTGTAGCATGAGGTGATAGCTATCTCAACAGCAAAGGCCTTCAAAATGATGTAGATAATGTGCTTTCTGGAGAAGAGGCTGGGTATAAGCCCCTGCTGTGCATATTTCTATTGCTAGTGCCCTTTCATATACACATACTGAGAGCACAAGCAAGAGTGAGATTGTGTGTAGAGGAATGACAGTTTCGGAAGAAGCTGTCAATAAAAGTTCTAATACAGATCAATAAGAGATCTAATAAAAAATAGAGGAACAAGGAAATTGAGAAAAAAAGTGACTGAAAGTCAACGAGAGCTGCCAGCTACTTCTGCACAATCCATCTCTGGCTCTGGCACAAGGTCAATAAAATCAGCTTTTTATTATGTACAGGGTAGATGAAACAGCATGCAGAAAACCCAATAGTAAAAGCGTGTGTGAAACAGCAGGGTGTGGCACATAACACTCCCATGACATGAGGGTTATTTGAATAAAGAAATTAAACATATCCACAAGCCTCTGGTGAATCAGCCTGTAAATGCGTGAAGCTGCGCTTCCGTGAAACACTGCATTTTTTTCAGCTCACACAGGCTGGGACAGACAAATACATTTTCCTAGTTTAGGTGCACTGACCAGAAATAAGCCTGGCAATCTTTCTTTTTTTCTTTTTAATTTTCTTTCTTTCTGTTCTTTTTTTTTTTTGTTTCCTGTTCTTTCATTTCTTCCTTCTTCTTTTTCTTCTTCTGCTCTTTCTTTTCTTTCTTTCCCTTGAGTTTCCTATTTGCTAGGAGGCTTAAACTGTATGTTGAGAGTGCTGTCTCAGTCCACATTGTTTGCATTTTTACAGTCCTTTCTGTTGGGAAACACTTCTTGTGAAATGGGTAGGGTTTCCTTCAGTTCTGGAAAATAGGGATATGAAAAGTTTCAGTATTGTTGAAATGCAAAGGAGACTATTGCTGTGTGAGACTATAAGTGCTTAGCTGGTATAATACTTAAGAGTTGAAACAGAAAGTTTATCTCAAACTACAAATATGACTAAGACATCCTGGAAACCTTGAGTATATTATGACAGTACTTTGGTATTTCTTATAGTCAACTCTTCCTATTTATCTGCTTGTGCCCCTCTGTTTAGTATTGCAGCTGCCCATATTGATTATCCTCTGAGCAGGAGATGGATATCATGAAACTGTCATGTACTGTAAGATTCAACTATCCTAAAGACCACCCTAGGTTTCCAGGCTAGCACTGGGTTTTAGAAAGATGAGAGGGTGCAAAATGCTTTTGAAGAGTTTGCTGCTCTGAATTGTTCAGAGGTGACTTTGTGTAAGTCCTGCCTAAACCTGGCAGCCAGACAGCAGTTCTGGTTTTATCTATGTAGGCTCAGCTGGTTCCTTTATATAGACATCTTTATCATGGTAAACCAAAATTATCATTCAGTTCTACATCGTCTGAAGCATAGTGTAATGAAAATGAATGCTACAAGTAAAAAACTGAAAGCTGCTGAGTGCTCATGGATCCTTGCTTAGGGCAGCTTGAGACATTGTGAGCTTTTAGATTTTTCTGCATCATAATTATTATGAATAATTATGAAGTTTTCTGCCATCCACTTCAAGGTATTTTGAAGCTGTAGTCTGTGCTCTGTCCCAGTGTCCAAGTTACAGTCGTTTTGCACAGGGAGGCATCTCCTTGCCTAAAACAGCTTCTCCTGGCAAACAGCTTGGTTTATGTAATATTTTCGTCTAGTTCGAGGGAAACTATGACATTATTCCACCAAACTGGAGAGGAAATGATTCAAGCCAGACACATGATCGCATTATTTTCTTCTGCCAGTCAGGCAGTTACTGAGAACTTGGAGATTGTCCAAAAGCTTCACATCTGGGCCCATCCTGCCAGTGATGCACCTTGAGAGGATGCCCTCTCTCTCTTCCCTCATCTGGGGTAAGAGAATAGCGGTGGTTGATCAGGAAATTGGTGCCTTCTGGTACCTGCCTTGTTCTTGTAATAACTGATGCTCTTCCAGGTTGAGGCAGTCAATGATGTGGTCAAGGGAAACTTCTTTTTCAAAGAAACCCAAACTTTGATGTAAATCACCTACATAGCTGTACAGTTTGTGAGTCCATTCTGCCTAGTTGTATCAACATGAGAAATAAATATTCTTGATGAGAAGAAAAATCAGCCTTGATGCTGCATCTCTCTCTTTCTCCTGTAAAACTTCATATAAAGGTGCTGAAGATTTGGGTAGAATTTTCTAACTTCAGACACGTTGCTGCCTTTAGTCCTAAGACCATTTTTAATGTTTAAATGTGTGTTTCCTGAGTTATTCCCAGTTGTTTTTCCCTTTAATTACAGGTTTCTTTTACCTTTGTTCTTTAGTTTGTACTTTGCCCAGAGTTGGGGGAAAAAAATCTTATATTGGGTTATGTAGGTGAAGTGATTTTCTGTTCCTTTTTCTGTACCTTGTGCCTTGTTGTGGCCTTTTCTTGTGGTTTCCTTAGATTTCCATCTACAAGATATACTGCTGCATTGTTTTCTTAACAAGTCTTTGCATTTTAATTAATCGGCTAGATCTTTCACAAGTACATCACTTGTATCTCTCCATTGCTATAAATGTTTATGGATTCATACTTTGATTTTCTTGGTCCTCTTCTGCTAACTTAATTCCTTCCAGTTTTAATCTTTAAAAGGCTGGAAGCTGGAATAAGATACGAAGTACGGTACTAAACCCTTTGTTGTTTTGTGAGCCTACAGCAATCTTGGCCAAAGAAAAGAATGTTTTGTTATCACGAGTTCTTACCCATTAATCTTGCCTTCAGTGTTTATGGGCCACAAAGCCTTATCAACCAGCTTCTTGGGTTTCAGCCCATTGTAAAGGCATATTAAATGCTTGTTATATGGTGACCCCTGCAAACTTGGTGAGTACAGATTAGATTGCCTTTCAAACTTTATTAGCATTTGTATGCTGTTGACAGCTGCAGCAAAGCAATGGAGTGGGGACACAGAGACTTACATGTGAGAATAGTTTCTTATCCTGCCAAAAACTCCTGCCTTGCTGTTTTTTTTTCTGGAAAAGTAACTGAGAGTTTAGTGGAGCAGAGACTTAAGGTCTATTTCTGCAACTCACGTGAGTGTTGTAACCCCATGAGCTGCTTCCTGGCTCTTTTAGGGAGAAAGGAGCAGTAAGAGGAAAGAGCAGTAAGAGCCTTTGGAAATACTTGATCTTCTTTCTGGCTTCAACATCAATACTACCTTGCTGCTGGGAAATGTTTCATGACAAAAGCTTCATCATGACAGAAGCTGCAGCATGATTTTACAAAAGGTTTCAGGTTTGAGAAGCACGGCTTTTCCCAAGGGGCAGGGAGATGTTGTCAGGAAAAACTTAAGCAAACTCAACTGTAACTTACTACTTGGCATTTCATGTTGTTCTAGGAGGTGTGTGTTTTAAGTCCATTGTTCCTGCTTTAAATTACAAGCAGGTCTTCTTTTTAACTATATGGTTATTACCTGCTTATTTTTTTATTGTGTTTTGACATGGGAAAAGTTTGAAGAAAACCTTTGCTCAGTTTAAGCTGCCTCTGTGATAGTTACCTATTTGCCTGTTTGTTTCATCTTCTCTCCTGCTGAATTGTTTTTCTATTAGAACTAGGCAAGCCATGATATTTGATACAAGCTCATGTTGCCTGTTAGCCTGATGAGTTTGTGCCCTAAAAATGTTAAACGATGTTAACCTTAGAGAGCAGAACATGACTTAAAAGTCCTGGCAATGAACATTGGGTTGTATGAAAAGATGTAATGTTATTGTGATAGCAAGGACTGCCTTGGCAGTCACCTTGACTCAGCTGCTGCTCATTCATTGATCTGGAAGTGAGTCAAGCTAAAGTAAAGTACTTCCTGATACTTGAACCAGCTCTCAGTCAAGGTGATGGGAATTTTTCTAGTGACTTATGTGCCGGTTTGAATGTTTCTACAGTGCTTTACTTAATGATCTGTCACAGTGGTTGCACTGAAATGCCACCAGTTCTTCCCTCACTGTCTCCAGTTCACTCAACCATTCATTCTGTCACGGCTTCTGCATCTTGCACTATTTTGCCTTCTCTTATTTCACCACACCTGCTTGCAGATTAAATTTTTCTTAAAATATGTGTGTGTGTATGTAGTAGAAACATTAAAGTTTATTGAGTATGTTGAGCATTGCAGTGTGTTAGCACTGGGGTAATTGTATAGGTCGTGAAACCAAGCAAAAGGAAGATACAATGTGCAACATACTTGGTCTGCAATGCAAACATGTAGTACACTGGTATCAAGAAATTTCATGAGATTCCTAGAATTGTTCTTTAATTTAATATTATTTGGATTTCTGTACTAAGAAAAATCCCAGCTATCAAGTAGAACAGAAAGATTAAAAAATTATGCTTATGTCTTAGATTTAGTTATATGACTTAAACGGAATGGGGGGGGGTTGTGTGTATTAATGGTACTCCTTTATGTGTGGTATTCAACAGCAAGATCAACTGTTTTGAAATGTTGGATTAATGAGATTAAATCACTGCTGAATGGATGATGCACAGGTGGTGACATAATCCTGAAGTCAGATAACTATGGTGGAGCTAAGCCCGGGTGTTAAGAACACCTGAATGCTTTATCTGCAGTTGTCTTTCCTGGAAATGAGTTTGAAAAATAATGTGTTTGTGGAATGCTAGACATGTTCTGAAGTAGCCAATGGCAGAAAACCAGCTGAAAGCTCCAAGACAATAAGGTGTGTTTCTAAAAGGAACTGTTCCTTACAATGTGACATTAGTGAGTGTAAGAAAGAGGAGCTCTATGGTCATTGTTTCTACCCTGTTAATGCAGGAAAAATTGGCATTTTTGGAGCAGTAGCTATTTCTTCTGTCAGGTGAACTCAGTGATATATTAACCCACAAGGAGAACATGCTTTTAAAATAGTAAATTACAACAGGTGACTAAAAATGGTACATTTTGGCATAGGATTTGCTCTTTATTCATGGCACGTATTTGTTCTGCTAGTAATATTTATAAGCATCTTCTGCACTTGATGTTAAATTTGAAAGTAGAGATAGCTTCTTAACTACATGTATGCTTCCGAATTAAAGGAAGGTGATAAAACGCCCTTGATTTTACTGATGGGACCCTTCTCTTGTACAATATGTGCTGTGGACAGGGTTGGTCCTGTTGCTGGAAACCAGTTACTGGTTTTGCAACCAGGTAGTTACACAACTGATCCTGGAGCAAACGTGCAAGTGATGTGTTTAGCTGCTTGCCAGCTTAAACCAGACACTGGTGATTGGCCTCCCTTTGCTGTAGCAGCACTGAATGCATTTCTGAGGGCTCTATAGTATTAATGTTTTTGATGCAGTAAACATGCGATGGCATGGACAGCAGGTGCGGCCCTGACTGCTGAACTGTTGCATTCATTCCCTGTAAGAGAGGAGACATTTGCAACTTTAGAGCATCCCGCTTTTGTGGCTGATCAGCAACACCATAGTTAATGCTGCCTTGGGCGCTTGATCTTAGCATGAGAGTCACAGTAACATGTTCCTCTAACCTCAGCTCATCTGTGCCTGATCCATTTAGGATTAAGTAATCAAGCTACATTTTGAAAACCAAGCAAAACTAAATCACTATCTTACCCATTGTTGCAGTCTTGATGGTGACACAGGTTTAATTCAGCCATACCTTTGATTGTAGGTGGAAGAGTAAAAACATGGAAACGGAGATGGTTTATTCTGACTGATAATTGCCTGTATTACTTTGAATACACAACAGTGAGTATATATTACAGTGAACTTTGTTTGTAGTAAAGATATTTAAGTGGCTAATAACATGATATTATCTGTTTTGTTGGGTTTTTTTTAGGACAAAGAACCAAGAGGAATTATTCCATTAGAAAATCTTAGCATAAGAGAAGTTGAAGACCCTAGAAAACCAGTGAGATATTTTATTTTCTTTCTTTTTTTTTTTTTTTTTAAGAACTAAACCACATAGAAATTAGTGTTAAATGAGGACATTTGTCGGTTTTGTTTTGGTTTGTAAATTGATTTCTTCCATTTTTACCCTCCAGAACTGCTTTGAGCTCTACAACCCTAGTCATAAAGGTCAAGTAATTAAAGCGTGTAAAACGGAAGCTGATGGTAGAGTGGTGGAAGGCAACCATGTAGTGTACAGAATATCTGCTCCCACCCCAGAGGAAAAGGAAGAGTGGATTAAATCTATCAAGTGAGTTTAAAGTCTGAAATGTCTTTCAGAAATGAAGTGTAAGTTCTTTTTGGAGTAAGATACTAAGAGAATTTGTATTCTAACTGGTTCGAAGAATTCTGCTGTGACAATATGCTCAAGGATTAAAGACAAACTATGTGGGGTTGACAGATCAAGAAACAAGCGTCCTATTACGGGCTGGTCCTCAAGAAATAGTGCTGCTAACTCAGACGAGGAAAATATGGATTTATTACTTTTTAAGCAACTATAGAAGCCTTGTGTCTTTAACCCTAACTTTACTGGGTTCTGACTTCACCTGATAATTAACTTCAGTGACATTTATCTTAAGCATGTTCACAGTGCAGCTTTAAACTTTCACAGCTTGACTTTATCTGGAAGGTTTGTAAAACAGACCCACACCTAAAGAAATAAGTAATAGTCAAGATGAAGGTACGAACTCTTAGCAATGACAGCTGAGTAACATTTTTTCTAAAGAAATATCGTGATGCTTAGAATTCAGTGGTCTATGATCTCATTAGGAGTGTGGAATCATGCACAGGGAAGAGAGCAAAATAGGTTTAGTTTTCAAAAACAGGTACCTGTTAACCAAAGTGATGATTCCTTTTTTCTCTTCTAGAGCAAGTATTAGCAGGGATCCCTTTTATGATATGCTGGCAACAAGGAAACGAAGAATTGCAAATAAGAAATAGAACATGATCAGCAGCTTTTATACCTGCCTCAACCTATAAATGAGCATACAGTTGAATGATAATGTAAAAAGAAGACAAGAACTGTAATTTTTTATATATATGTACACTTTATTACGACATAAAAAACTTGGCGAGACCTTTCAGGGTAAACAGTTATTGGCATATGATTTTAAGTAAGCTTTAAATCTCAGAGGATGATTATACTGGAACTTAATTCAGCTGAAAACATGGAAGCCTTGTTTTTACTTATATTAGCTACAGCTCCAGTTTACTTGGGTTGGGAGGGAAGGAATTTGGGCCTAATAGTAAAATGTCCTATAGCTGTTACTTGAGCATGTGCCCCATAAAAGGAGGAGCGATTGTAAGACTTTCATCTCTCATTAAAATGCAGCACGGAAAGTGGAGTACGGTGTGATTTAGCACTTAATTTTTCTGCAAGCAGAAACCCCACAATGTCAGTATTGGTTCTCATTCTTGTGTGTTTTGCAGTAAATGAACAACTGCATACAGCTTTCATTTAGGATTCACTCTCCTACCTTTACAGAAATAGCTTTTTTTTTTGTCAGAAAGGCAACTCTGTGGTAGCCTGGCAGCTACGGCATTAACTAGTTGTGCCAAAGGGTTTGGTTGATAGACACTAAAATATATAGAGGTCCATACAGCAAAGGTTTGAGTCGGTACACATAACACTAAGTACAGATGTGGTTTGATATTTGCCAGTAGGCTCTCATTCCTGTCTGCTCATAAGCTTACTATAAGCAGTGAGATTTTAATGACTGATATAATCTGCTTTTTATATAGTAACATTCTTCTTATGTTTTAGATATATTGTAGTTTAATTAACACTAAGTCACTATTAAAGGAGTAAGATGACAGGGCTTGCATGAGTTTAGGCTTTACGTGTGAAAATACACCAAATAATTTCACATGCATTTAGTGTTTTAAAGGAGAAAACCAGGAAGGTGAAATCTTTCTGTAAGATAACACCCCGTGATAATTAATCAAGCAGGATTCATTCCTCTGCTTGTTAACAAACTTTGAACGTACAGAAAAATTCGGTATTTTTATTGCATTCTTTAAGGCGATTTTTCAGATCTGTGCTTCAGCAGTTGAGGTTGAAAAAATCAATAGACATCCGTATTTTACTTAAAAAGTAATAACTTATACACTGATTAGAGAGTGCACCTAAACTCCCCACAAGCACATCTCTTTTTGATAATTTATGGAAGACCTCTCAGTCGTTCTACTTCCAGTCTTTCAGTAGCACGCAAACAGCCATGGCAGATTTTACCATGATGCTTTTCTACTCCGAGCGCACATACTGTTCTTAAGGGAAAGCCCCTAATTCCATGATGGAGGCACAGGGTGGCTTTTTGGACTGCTTCTGGTAGTAGTCAGTTTTTTACAAACTTGTTGAACCTGAGCCGTGCCTACTGTGCTAGTGACCGCTTTGGAGACCCAGTGCTTTATCAAAGCAATTTTGCTTGTTGGAGTTGCAGAGCAGCTCGGGATACATCACAGGGAAACGTGGCGTCCTGGCAAAGCCACAGACTTACCAAGGTGATGTGTTTCAAATCTCCTTTTGACTGTCAAGGAGAAGCCATTTGATTGTTCCAGTCTTGCTGATGTGCCTTGTTTTGCATGGGGTGTTATCCTGCCAGTGTTCTGCTTTATTGCATGTTTGCGATAAAGGCTGAGAAGAAAAAAACAAAGTAAACTTTTCTGCACCTTAGATTTTCCCCACAGTGTGTGGAATTGTGGTCTACTTGGATGACTGTTCAGATTGCAAGTACTTTCAAGGGAGTGAAACTCAACCAAAGGAGGCAAAATCCTTGAACAAGTGTCAGTATGGAGATACCTTTGCTTAACGGAAAACATTTAAACTCTTTCTAGAAATGATTTTCAATCGTATGCCCTAAGTTTGCAAAGCAGCGGGACCTCAGAGCTGCTCACATCACCTGTTTCGAGTCTTCTGTTCCGCAACTTCAGGTTTTGTTTTTGAGCAATGCATACATCAGTTTGAGCTCTGTACAAGTAGATTCGTCACGCAAATAAGCCATAATCAGTGGTACCAATGAGTGCAAGGGTGTGAAAAGCAGCCAATAAAGTATTTCTGGAGAAATGTGTGATTACAAAAGCACTAATAAGCCATGAAGCACTTTTGTATCAGTTCTTCCCTTCTGAAAATCTATTTATTTAAACAGGTGAGGATGCCTGCCTAGAAGCATTAAGGAAATGCCTTGGGAGTTAATTTGCTGTGTTTAGTTGAAGTTCTTCTATCTGGCAGGAATAACTATTGAGAGTAATGTATAACTAAGGCTATTGTAGCAAGAAATGTAGTATTTCTTAGCATTAAAATGTGACATCTTAAACAGCTATTTGTGGTGCTCAATATATCTCTTTAATTTACCAAAGCTAATGGAACAGTGTTCTTGTGTGTGATGATACTTCATTCCGAATGTTCTTTGTAAGAGGATTAAGAGGGAGTAAAACTGTCCTAAATTTTCCACTGGCCACGAGGCCAGTAAAACAAAGTGGCTTGTGAAAATGGCAGGCAATTAGGTACTACCCATGCGGGTGAAGAAAAAACTCTCAACTTTTTTTCCCCTTTTTCTGTCGGGCTTTAAGTCCAGAGGTAGCGACACAGACAGACTGGCTGCTCGGTGGCCTAAAGCAGCACCTGTTAGAGGTTGGCCATGCTGAGGCAAAGCCCTCTGGGGACGACAAACTTCTCCCTTCCTGTTGCACTGAAACTCGTGTAGTTCTTCTGCTCCTTGTTTTCAGTGCTGCCCTTTGCGGCTGCGGGGGCCAGCCAGAGCCAGGCACATGGCTTCACTCAGCATCTGAGCTGTGTGGCCACTTCCATCAGTCATGGTGCCAGTGCAGTGCAGGCAGAGAAATGTACAAAAAACTTCAGCTCAGCCGAACTGACTTAAAATTGACACTGTTCTGACAAAATAAGCTCTGCGTTGCTTCACATTTTGAACCGGTTTAAACTGGTACAAA